>JANHGB010042438.1:21724-41360 GCA_026283785.1 Coracopsis vasa
TCCTCACTCGTTTGGAATTTTTCTCCATAAATCTTGGCATACAGTGTGAGACACAAGATGAGGAGATGGTAGATCTGTCTGCCTTTCCCTCTCCTCTCCCTTCACCCTTACACTGTTCTTCTGGCTGCCCAGCTTGATACTCAGCCAGCGAGGACATAAGGCACTGATAAAAGGAGAGAGGCTTTTATTTATTATTCAGCCATCTCCAGGGTTTCGGTGCCACAATGCATTACCCTACTTCCCATATGCATTATTTATTTCCTGGTTCAACACAGGTAAAGCTAAAGTGGATGTGAAACATGTTTGAAGTCCATACACAAAAGACTAATCCAGCCCAAGCTGAAATCCCTCCTCTGCTCAGAACCTGGACTGGAGATGAAATCCTGCTCCTGCTGAACTCAAAAAGAGTCTTCAAGAGTGGATTTCAAGGGCTCAAAGCCTTAACAGATGTCTGAAGGAGGAATGGTCCTGGGTGCTGACATTCACCCCCAGGCAGCCCACCCTCCTGTTCTGGGGTAGGGCTGCCCTCACCACTCTAACACCAATGACTGCGAGCTCTGAGGCAGCAGTGACACCAGTGCCATGAAACCAGAACACCTTGGGATCTTGCTACTTCTTTTCTATTATTATTATTTGGCATCAAGTGTTGGAAGGGAAGCAAATTCAGGAACCGGAGATGTTCCCGAGCCCTTGGGTCACAGCCTCACTGCCATCTGCAAAGGAAGCAATTGGGTTTCACCTCAACCCCAGTGAATCCCAAGGCAGTGCCGGTGGCCATCCCTGCAGAGCTGCCATGCTCTCACCTCCCCAGGCTGGTCAGGACCACACCAGCTCTGGTCATCAGTGCTGAGTTCCTGTGGACACCACTTCTTTAGAGAGCAATGGGTTTTCTTTGGATAACAATAGGATTTCTTTGGATAACTCGTTTTTCCAGGAAGGAGAGAGAGGAATTTGATCCTCCACACCTCGGTCCGGAGAGGGGGACTAGAAAAAGATCAGCTGAGATTATTCAGGCTTTTACATTCTGATGAAAGCTGGCAGTGGCAGGAGTTACCCTGCAGAGGAAATACTCCTGGTTTTGTGGACCCTCCTGCACAGGACAGACAAACTGAGCCAGGGTGGGCTTGCAACAGTCAGCCTTCAGAAATGTGCTTTGCCATCCCTAGACATACACGCAGGGACGATGAAGGGAAGCTCCTCAGTGCAGCTGGCTTCCCTCCTTGCCTTCTACCACCCTGCTGTCCCACCAGGCCCCACAGTAAGTGCTATTAATGTGTGCCATTTAGAGAACACTTAACCAGCATTCCCCATCCTCCTGCTGGGAGGTAAATGAGCCCCTTACCTGAGCCAGGGGGCTTTTTCCATGCAGGTGGAGCTCCCCAGGCAAAGCTCCTGCTAGGCTGGGCTCCAGGGACCCCACCTCCATGCTTAGCCTTGTCCCTGTCCCCTGCCTCCTTGCTCCAGGACTGGGTCTTGAGTTCAGGCTTCAGCTCTTTAATCCAGGCTTCAGCTTTGCCCAGAGACAGCAGGATGTGAGGAAATGGCCCCACAGATGCTTGCACTGGGCATGAGCATCACCGGACCTTCCCAGTCGCCTCCTCTTAGGGCCAGCTCAGAGGAGAGATACCCTTCACATGGTGTCTAACATCAGGCAGGAGTCAGCCACTAGCCCCCAAACTGCATGTCTATCTCCATGCCTCTGAGGCTGTTCAGCCAGGGCTTGCTAAAGAAGCACAGCAGAAGATAGAGATTTGCTGGACACCTTGGTCCTCACTCCTCCTTGCTCTGAAGAGCGTGTTCAGGAGAGGACCCTATGTATGCCTACGACAGAGCATCACCATGCCAAGACCAGTGTCCCTCCCAGCAGCCAGCTCCAGGGGGCTGAAACCCTCCTCAGATATGCAAGCTCTCCCAACCATGAGTGTTGATACAATGATTACCGTGTTTGTTATGTTAAATACCACTACTTAAACAAGCAGTGCCCTTAAGCATGGTGTTTGGGAGCCCATGTCAATATTAGCTTGTGCGCAGATAAGCTGGAGCGGGTGAAGACCTCCTCCTCTCCCATGTGCCTTCATCTTAGCTTTCAAACCTTCTTTGATCACTTGCCACAATTGTCATTAGAAAAGGAGTGTGGCTCTTTATCAATAACATTTGCTTTGATGTAATATCACTACATTTTCTGCTAATAAAATGGCCTGGATTCAGCCCAGCCTCTATGAAAGCCCATAAATATTGCTTTTCCCCTCTTAAAAGCATGCTCAAGTCCCTCGAACAGCAAGGGAAGGTGCGCACATGCTGCGACGCTTTGCCAAATGTGGGGAGGATTTATCACATGCTGCAATTTAACCATGCACTTAAGTGATTTTCTTTTAACTGCCTGTAAATACCATAGCTTCTCATCGCTGGACCTATTTTTTAATGACTGGTGCTTAGCTGCATTGAAGTTTAAAACCCCATGGAAAAAAAAAAGCAAGCCCTACTTCAGCACATGGCTAACACAAAAGAAACATTTCTTGTCCATATGGAGAACATATTGGCTGAACTCAGCTATGAAGTGACCTTTATCTTTGCTCATGAGATGAGACCAATTAAGCCGGTGGTGGCGATGCTGCCGGTGAGTTATCGCTCTCCTTCCTCAGGCAGATAAAGGTCAGGCATGATGCTTGCTGCACGGCGACTGGCTCTGCTACCTGTTGCCCTGCAGATGCCCACAGGCTGCTGCTCCTTGCATGGACTAATTTTCAGCTAATTGGGAGATTTTGGACACCCCACACTTTGAGGGGGATGTTGGGGAGAGGGTCTTCAGGTGCATATATATATATATATATATATACATCTATATACACACACTCTGGCACCCTCCATGGCAGAGCTTCAGACTGAGCAGCCTGAACTGAACTCCTCCTGCAACCCCCAGGGTTTCTCCCCCCAGCATCAGCCCCATCCCACCATGGGGCACGGCTGGGGACCACAGGGCATGTGGTGGCCTTGGAGCTGTATATCACTGCAGCTGGGTATCACAATAGGGGCACAGGGCAGCCGCCTCCCCCAGGGGATGAATTACAGAGCCATAAACCACGCTCGTCTCAGCAGGAGGGTTTTATACCCACCATCAATCAGAAGGCACAAACAGCTCCGTTCCCAGCAGGACTGGCAGAAAGCGAGGCAGAAATGGGTGCGCAGGGATCCTGGGGATTTATGGGGGGGTCCAGGCTAGGGTGGGGGAGCTGGGCACCTTGGCACCCCCCAGTCCCCGTGCCCATGCACTGCAGTGCCAGGGATGCAGTAGCAACTCCCTTATTACCCATCCAGCCTCTCTGGGATGGGACTAGGCAGGGGCGATGGCTGTGGCCATGGTGTCCCCACTGCTGGCTGCCAGGGGTCTTATTTAAGCCACTCACTTAAGAAGAGGTGCCAACAAGCCTGGGTGCTCCCAGGCTGGGGTCTCCTGGACCTTGTACCCCTGTGCCCAACACTGCCTGGTTCAAACATTTAAATCACAAAGTAAAACCCCAAACCTGCCCTGAGGAGCAAAGACGTTTCAGGAGCTGGGTCCAGAGTTTGGAGCTGTCAGCAGCATATCCGCAGCAGAGGTGTTACAGACACAGTTTTGCCAGCACCTGGCTCCCTGCTCATCCCTTTGATCTCTAATTGATGAAAGAGCAAACAAACCCCAAAACCATCCTCCTTGCAGAGATTTTGGAGGAAGGGAGTTGAAGATGTGTGTCTGGGGCTTGCAAACCATACAGCAGTCATTAGATACCTAAGTGCCTCTGCTGAATGTGGCCCTAAACATCTGCTTTCCCATTACTTACAATTAGGAGAAAGAGCAAAATCCAAGCTAGCACATCCAAATGTCTGTATCCTGAGCACAAACACCTGGGCAGAGATAATATCTCTCACCTGATACCTGCTCTCTGGTGAATTTGCATTTTCCTAATAAACTTGTTTCATCAGTGGAGGGGAGCTGCTTTCTAAGCATCCTGAGCAGCCCTCTGCCAGATCTCTGGGGCAGTCTGCTATGAACCAACCTTCTTGTCAAGACCTTAACCAAGATGAAAAGGCAATAACACTGCAGACCCCGCTTCATTCTTCAAGAGGAAAGCTCAGATTCGAGCAGCAGAAAGATTGCAAACCTGTTTTGCTGTGGTGCAAAGGGTAAAACGAGTCACATCTTAACCTTGGCCCCTCCTGGGGATGTCCCCCCTGCATCTCTTTGGGCAGAAGAGCTGCCTCGCACCCCCAGGCAAGCAGCAGACCACCACCTCTCCTCCCAGACCTCAGTCAGAGGCTCAGGCCATCCTGCTGGCCAGAGCCTGTTCCCCCTGCACTGGCAGTGGGAACTTCACCCATCTCCTTGGGATCCCAACAGCGCTTGTCTTTCTGCAGGAGATACTTCAAGGACATGAATAATAAAGGATAACGACAGAACAAAGTGCTGTTCATGTATTTATGTACGGTCTTTTCCCTGGCTCCAGTGAGCTTCTATAAAGACATCAGTTTTAATGAGCGTTTTGTTGTTACCCTAACGTCGCAGGGTCTTACATCTTTTCCTTGCTCTGCTATGAAAGTTTCCCTTGCTGATGTATAGATGTTTTTACAAGCTAAAAATAGGATTATCTTTTAACCAATCAAGTCTGTCTGGGATTATGTATTCAGAGAGTGTGATATAGAGACATGGAATAAAGGTTTGATGAATCACAAAATTGAATTCTTTAGGGGCTGGTAGCATTCTTCTGAGTAAAACAACAACTTGATGTCCTATGTGTTGTACTTTACAAACTGGGACCTAAACTTATCTTGCACAAAGGAAATTAGAGAGGCAATCATGGGAGGTCTTTTATTAGTATTTGTTCGCTCCCCGGCACAGAGTAGAATATGAATTGATTGTCAAAGATTTTTTAAGTGCCTTTGATTGAAGAGATGATCTCTGATAAGCTGCTGGAGGAAAATAGAAGCCAACAGCTGCTCCATTTAACATCACTTAGCCTCCAGTTCTGGCGGTTTGCTAAATAACTATTTTACATTCATAAACACATCTCTGTGTCGCAGCCACACTTGCACACACCTCCCTGTTTCTGCAGAGCACCGTGTGATGCCAGCTATTCGGTGGTGCTGCCAGGGAAGTTAAGTTGTGATGCTGAAAACACGCACAGGTCCTTCTGCGTCTTGCCAGCCTGGACGCTGACATGTTTAAACACCCAACACTGACAGGGTTATACCCCTTCTTAAAGTGGGGGAGAGATCATCATTCATGTTTTAGAGCTGGGGAGAGAAAACAAGCCATTTATTGCTCAGGGCATTGTTTCTAGCAGACAATTAAGACATAAATACTGAATCTTCGCTGTTAATAAATTCTGGTGGGGTTGCTGATCCCTGGATAACTCTGCCATGCTTCCCCCATGCATAATCCCTTTGCAGCGTATGACACCAAGTCACTGTCAGACCCATTCCACAACTCTGGTAGCTGCTTATTTCCATAACCCACCTTTGCCCACACCACACAAGTTGTCTTTATTTTAACACCATCACTGCCCATCTACTTCCCAGGCTGCACAATGGCTCACAGCCCTGAGGTGCCTGGCCCCGGCAGGAGGGAACTGCCACCAGCTCCATGCCTGGGTTTTGCCTCCCCAACCTGCCAAACTGGGACAGATGTGGACACAGACTGCGCCAACATGTGCATGGATGCCAGGGAAAGAGGCAGCACAGGTCTTCATTGCTGGTGTTGAGGGAGGCCAGAGTGGGGTCTGCTTCCTCCAGGGAGCATCCCCCAGGGAGCCCCTTTCCTGCTGCCATCTCCAGGATGCTGCAGCTATAAAATACATCTAAATGACCTCCAGTTCGTCAAACAGTGCCGAGTGCTTGGGTGTACACCTGCAACACCTACCTTTGCATGCAAGAGCAGCCCTGTGTGAGCACAGCTATAGATAAAAGCCTCTCAGATGGCGCTTTGCAGCGGTAGGTCACAGACAAACCCCATCCCAGTCCCATGACATACAGTCGCCTCGTGCACAAGGTCACCCCGCAGATGTGGGAGCGGGACCGGAGCAGTGGCCTAGGGCAGTAAAGCCCAACCCAACAGGAATTAATGTCCCACATCTCCCCTCCAAACGGTGCCCTGAGCATCGAACACGAATCCCTCAGTGCAGTTTTATTGCTCAGTTCAAGGTGCAGCTGGAAGATGCTGTCCAACGTGGCTGGGCTTTCCTCCTCCTCCCTCCTTCCTAGGAGGAATATCAAGTTGCTGGCTGCTGCCAGCACCTTCCCTGCCCTGAGCACTCCCCTGCCAGACTTGCAGCCCTTCCACACGTGTTGCAGCCTGGTCTGTTGGCAGCCTGTGTCCGATGCTATCCTGGAAAGGCTTTGAGAATCTCACAGGCTCTGCACTCAGCATGAGCAAAGCCTTTTCCAAAGGAAACACTAAAAGAGTCACGCAAGACAAAGCTAAAAGGGCTTGTAATTATTTCGAGTTGGGCAGGAGCTAAATTAGCCAAGCAGAGTCATTACCTGGCTCAGATCTTCACTGCAAGGCTCCAAGATGATGCACATCTCCTCAAGCTAAAGAGACAGTCAATTTGGAGGCTTGATTTAGCCCAGGAAACCTTCAATCTCCCAAACAAAGCAGCTGCAAACCTTTGGCCCTGCAGAGAGACTACCCTAGTGCTGCTGTAGCAGAGGGGAGCTGATGCTGAGCAGCTAAAACTTGCTCTGCACCATCCTGACCTGGTCATGTTTTGCAGAGGGTTTTGGGCCCTCTGATCTCTCCTGCAGCCAAACGACCTCTCTGGAACAGAGGGAACAGTGCAACTGATGACTTCTGGGGTGCAGCAGCCTTGGAAGGGACCTTGCAGGCTGCCTCACTCCTCCCATGCGAGGGTGCTGTGGCTTAGAGAATGAGTGGGAAGAATGGTGGCTTTTGGACATGGCTCCTGATGAAGCACTTGCCAAGGCAGAACGGATTTCTGCGTTCTGCTGCAGGGCTTTCTGCTGGGAAGCATCCCTTGGACTATGCCTGGGATCGGGGGATCAGAGCAGGCCATGCAAAAGATGCCAGCTCAGGTCTGTGGCAGAGCATCATGCTCAGACATTGCTGGGAGTGCTGCTGTGAGGGGAGCAGCAGCATGGACAGGGGTCTGACCTGACTGCTGAGGTTCCTGACCGGGAGCAGCAGTGGCAGGGATAGGCAGGGATGTAGGAGTGGGACAGAGCTGTCCACTGAGGCCAGCTCTTTCCATGCCTTCCTAAAAGACAGGGAAAGGAGCTGTATTCATACCATGGATAAGTGTGAACTTGGAGAGATGGAGGGGAGACTGAGGCAGCACTTTCTGCAACACAAATGGCTCTCAGGGTGCCAGAGGAGAATCACTTCAGTGCTCTGGCCCTGACATACTGTCCCTCTCAGTGATGGCCCCAGGCAATGAATCTGTGTGCTGCTGGAGGCCAGCCCTGCTGCTCATGGAGGCACCACACCGGGGTTCAGGGGTGCCAGTGCGGTGGCTGTGGGACACCCTCCCCGCTCTGCCGGCTGGCAGCCTGACCATCGGAGACCCAGCCTCCTCCTGAGGTCCCCAAAACACAGACACAAACCCAGCAGAATTCAGGTGCAAGAGACATTTTCACCCCAATTGATACCATAAACATTAAACCAAACAAACCCTCCTGCACCGCACCAGGCAGGGAGCGCTGCCTGCGCGGCACGCGTGTGGACCTGCAGGCTGGCTCTCTGAGCACTGTAGTTATAGCAACAGGCGCTGCCGCTGATCCACAGCAGTTATGCAACTCTGGGCTGCACCTTGAGAAGTGCAACTCCCTCCATAAAGCCTCTGAGCAGCAACAGTGACCAAAAACCCATGGGCTTTGAGCAAGGGTGCAGCTCTCACACATGGCATGAGTCCATTGCTGCAACAAGCCTGTCTTGGGTGCTCTCAGAGCTCTCCAGCCACCTTTGCACCATGGGTACAGACCCATAAGAAAGCAAACCCCTGTGCCTCCTTTGCTTGCACTGCCCCCAAAGTGTTCCATCAACATTACGCAGAACCAACAGAGATGCCTACTGCTGCCTGTGGAAGTAAAGATCTCTGGTACCCAGCATGTGTGAAGTCAGTGAGGCACACCGGTGTCTTTAAATGACACTTTACTGATTTTGTCTTCTTCACAACATGCAGCCAAGCTAAAGAGCAGTTCTCTTGCCTACAGCTCAGACGCCCTGCGAGAAAATCAATAGTCATTTGGTGATATTCTGGCATTCAGCCCGCTGCATTGCAATGCCTTGGGAGGAGCAGCTCTGATTTGCCAGTCTCCAGAGTAAGTGAAAACCAGCAAGGGTCAGGCTGGCCTTGGGCAGATAGTTTTGGGTTGTTTGAGCAGCACAGCCTGATAAATCCATCTGAAACTTCAGGAGCCTCATTTTGTGCCTGTCCAAGGGACTGCCCCAGCTCATCAGATGGCCGGAAAGGTCCCTTGGGGTTCCCCACCTCCTCCCCCAGCAGCGCAGCGCACACCTCACTCATCCTAAAAGTCCTGAAAACCAGGGTGCACGCCTCACAGCAGCCTCATGAGAGCCTTGACAGGTTTCTATGTCAGATTCGTATGAAACACATCCCAGCCTACACCAGCAACAGGTATCACCAGCTGGCCCCAGTGTGGAGCGTGGGTACACTGAGCATCTGCAGCAGGAGAGCAGGCAGAGAGCTCCCTGGAGCACACTCAGACCTGCTCCCAGCCTGCTTCTGGAAGAATACACAGCATGAAGGGTTACCTTAGCTCAGCTTATTTACCTGTAGAAACAACAGGAATTACAGAATTCAGTGCTAGAAATGGGATCGTTCCTTCATGGTTGGGAACTGACCCTGGATTTCTGAGTTTGGACCAGACTAAAGCAATGCTTTAGGGAGCCAGGGAGCAATGAAAGGTGGGAGCATGCCAAGCACCAGCTGCAGTTTAAAACAATCTGGAGCCTTAAAATAGATATGAGCAACTTTGAACCATGAAACCAAAAGCTGGTGACATCTTTGTTTAATGAAGAAGAGAAATTGCTCTTTTCTGTGAATTAAGGACTGCACCAGCAGGGCTGGATTTCGGCAGGTTTCAAAGGGCAGCAGACATATTATTTTCAAATGATAAATAAAATGTAATAGCCCGACCTCAGGAACACAATCGTCTGCTTTCAATGAACTCCTGTTTCTTTCATTCTTCTCCATCAGCGCAGATATATGAACTGCCACAGATCCCTGCCACCTCCCCATCTGCGTGCATTACAGCCTGAAGCACAGGACCTGCTCTGGGTTACAACCTGACCAGGAAGCAAATCTCTCCCGGAGAGCAGGAGGAGAAGGACATGACTCCTTCCCCTGGGCGCTGTCTGTGATAAGAAGAGAATTAAGACCTCCAATCTATTTCTAATGGAGAGGTTACAAGAGGGCATTTTGGAAGCAATTGAAAGGTTGGTAAAGGGGCTTAGCCAGGAAATGTATGGAGTCTCATTACCTTTTATCTTCTGAGCACATAAAGTTTGCAGAATCTCTGTTTAGGTTAGCAGGAAACCTCTGCAAGAATTATATATGCTGCCTACATGCTTATCGAGGGAGAAAGAGCTGTGCTCTATCAGCCAGCTGTGGGGCTCAGCGGAGATAAAGACATCCCCCTGCCCAGCAGTGACTTGGGATAAATCATCCTGTCCTCATGCTGCCATTATGCCTAACCCCTGCTTGGCCCCTTCCAATTGTCACACAATTTAGCTGCAAGAGCCAGCATGAAGGACTGTGGCTGGATCTTTTTCAACCGTTCTAGTGCTCTCCCTGCAGTGTGGGAAAGAAAGGAGTGCTTAATTTACAGTTCAGCTTTAAATGCCCTGTTCTATATAGCTTATGGAGACCACAGCTTAAACACACACCTACCTGGGCACCAGGACAAACAGTGCTTGGATCCGCTTGGTTTTTAGGCTGGGTCCCAAGGCTGAAGTCTGAGGGATGCCTGGGGACCTGGCGCCAGCTGGGCAATACCCTTTCATTCTGCAGACAACACTCACCAGCTTCATTCGTGTCACCATCTCTTTGTGCCTTCAACCCTGGCTGCTTGTCAGGTCCCGTTGGAGGCCAGCATGTGCTGCTGCCCCACCACACCACCGGACACAAACTTCATTGTAAAGGCTGGCTTGGTGACATGCATTTTATCCCAGGCACCTCTCACAGCCCCAGATCTCTGTGGATGCAGAAAACTACACACTACACAGCCCAAAGCTCACATCTGCCATACTGTTACTGCAAAAAGGCTTTGCTATGGCCCAAAGCACCTTGGCACTGCCAGCAGGGCTGGGATTGCAGTCTGTGTGGCTGCAGCCCATCAGCAGACTGGCCAGGCTGCTGTCAGAGCAGCCCAGGCTTCATGTGGATGACTTCACTGCCAGCACTTAGGGACCATTACGGCTGCAGAGGCAGCACAGAAATGTCCTCAGGTGTGGGAAGCTGGTGCAAATCTCAGGTTATGCATAAAGAGAGAGACAGCCGCTGCCTGCAGCGCTTGTAAGTCCAGAGCACGGGCAGTGGATGGTGCCAAGGGGATGCAGAGCTGACACAGCCACCCAGGGAAATCTGTCTCTTCCAATTGGTTCAGCAATGATTACGAGGCACGCTATATGCAAGACTGGAACGGTGAGGGCTGGCCATAGATATATAGCGTAAAGCCTGTAGTATTTGCTGTCGGCCAATGCCACCAAGTCATGAAAAGTAGTGATGCATATAACTAAAACCCCAGAAGACTCATTGTTTCATGTAAGCACCATATATACACCCAGAAAATAAAACCATGTGTGTGAAAGAGAACAAATTAAAATTCAATTTCATCTGTACCAAAGAGATGGTGGCATCAGTGGGAAGATGTTAGAGACATATTGGTGCGCACATAATTCCTTGGTGAACTTTTATGGGCCAATTGATAACAAATATTCTCATGAGAGCCATGCACATTATTTCTAGAGCTCCAGTATTTTACTAGCGAGTCAGTGCAGAGGTGTGTGATTTACACAATGAAAGCAGAGGACTACCTCGACATGGGTAGCACAAGCACGAGTGCTCTATGGGGAATTCTCCCCTGGCATCAATGCACAATGTGTCTGTTTGGCCTGCAGAGAGATGACAACCTAAGGTGAGATTTATGTGGGTCTCTCCTGTTAGAAAAGTACCAGACACTTTTAACAGCAACGTTCTCAAGCAGGACAAAATCCAGTGTGATGGAGAAAATGAAAGCCACAGCAGTCCTGCATCTTTTCCTGCTATTGTCTTCAATGCCTTCAGCAGAGCAGAGCAATTTCCTCCAACTGTTCACACATTCACAAAACCAAACATGAAAATCCAGATGAAATATATTCATCTGTGTCTTCTTCCCAGATGGGTGGCACTGGGTCGAATTCTTGCAGAGAAGCAAACTGCTCCAGTAAGGCCAGTGCTGTTTGCCCGCTCTGATGCCCATTCTCACACAGCACTAAGCAATGGTTAGCTGGTCCGTGCTGCATGCTGGCACAGTCACGTTCAAGGCCCCTGACACCTGAGGATCTCAATGCACTTTCTGAATAGCAATGAAGTGCCAGCTCGCTGCCCTGATCTGACTGTAGCACTCATGGAAATCAATCGCAAAGGTTCTGCATGGGACAGAGGATGCTGCTTCAGGCCCCTCATAGATCGTAGGTCATGATCTGCTGAAGAGATGGAAGTTGTGGTGTTTAAAATAAGAACTCATGCACTAATTCTGTCTCTTGGAGTTCAGGGGTAAAATTTGAGCTGAGAAGACTCTGGCTCTGCCTGCTTCAGGCCAGGGCGGCAGGCAGAGCTCACAAGTGGTGCTCGTGCAGCCGCAGTCACTGCTCGGCAGCACCTCCAGTGCATGTGCTGTGTGCCCAAGGCCCTCCCTTACCTCTGTGCTCTCAAGGGACCGAAAATTGAATTAGAAGGAAATTAACACTGGTTTTCTGAGCTCACCCACTGGGTGCAGTTTCTGATTTCTTTCAATTCACAAGTCCTGTCTGTGTGAAGGAGAGCTCATTTTGTTAATTAATGTCATTTACATAGAAAAGAGCATTCAAAACCAAACCTGGAGCAGCACAGGAAATTCACCCTGAAACTTGGAAATCAGCTGCTCAAATGATAACAGCATTTTTGCATTTTACTACACCCGTGCTGCCTGCCCTGCCCCGTTGACTCAGGCAAATCACAGGAGCCCATGACCCCAAGGATGCTTTTCTATGTGATTCACCTCCCCATTCACCACAGGAGCAGCGGAGCTCAAGCTCTTCACCTCAGGCACAAAGAGGTCTGCAGGCACAACCTCTCATCCCTGTGATTACGAAGGAGATAAGTCACAGCTCTTTGTGCAGTGAAGGCTGTGAGGGGGAAGAGCTCTGCTAGGAAATACTGGTGCTCAGAATTCACCTGGGGGGGTTTAATTTACTTATGTACCTTCGCAATAACTCCTATCACAGCTCAGCCAATTGAGTTTTGCACAAATTTATAACAAAACAATCCAAGATAGTTAAAAACAAAACCCTGAGGGTTTTATTTCTTCCATCCCAGGAACAGGGAAGTATTTTCTTCAGCCAGGAGGAGTTTCATGGGCTGCAGGAGGAGGCAAATTAGGGCTGCCTATCCAAGCCTCACATTGCAAATGTTTGTGCTGTCCTCGGAGAGGGATCCTCACCACTTTGCTCCGGTGGAACAGAGGCACCAAGCCAGAGGTGCCTTGAGAAGGACAGGACGAGTCTGTAAGAAGAATCTGCTGACCATGACAACTTCGTTACTTGTAGCCTGCACAGTACTAGTAACTGTAATCAACTTCACTGTGGTTTAGCCTATTCAGCAGCTTTGTCTCTGCTCATCTGTATGTACTAACATACATAACTGGTTTATTAAAGTCCAACCCAGCTACAGAATAAATAAAAATCCAATAGTAATACTGAGGTCTAATCAAAGACAAAAGCCTATTGCTGTCTTTCTAGATTAAACTGTCTTCATTTTACTTCACAAGTTTATACTCAAGTAAATCAGCCCACCAGGGCTTTTTAGGCATGTAAAGGATTCCAAGGAAGGGATTGGAACCCCAGTGAGACAGCCCTGGCTGATACAACCCAAGTGCTGCTCAGGCAGGTTCAGGTAAACGGCATTTCATTTTGTTGATCGCATCCTGGATGCATAGATCACATCTTACATCCAAAAGGCATTTCCCATGGCTGCTGAGGAGCTTACCATTGCTTCATACCAGTCAGCAGGGTTTTCACCACGTGGGTCAATCCAGCAGTGATTTTTTGATTTCTTGGATGTTTTCAACAGCAGGAATAGCTGCTGCATCGCTCAGCCAGAGACACCAAATCTAGCACCTTGTAGGAGGCAGCGCTGGTTGTAGCTTGCAAGACCTTGGGGACCGCATCCTTAGCAGACCTGTTTGCCTCTGTGCGCGATACAGCTGAATGTCTGTGATCTGATACCATTTGGGTCCAGCAGACCTGAGTAAATTTTGCAGGTCCATACACAAAGGTCATACCAAGAAGATCAGACATAGAGGAGGATTTCCAGGCTGATGACTGGGTTAGAAATCAACTGCCACCACTTTATCAGCTTCAGCTTGGCTCCACAACATCGTATTCTCTTCTCTGACCTCACATTCCTTTGTTCAAATGGCAAAGGCAGCTTCTTAGAGTGCCAAACCAAACCCAAACTGTGAAAAGAGGCAAGGATGTGACAAGACCCTTACAAAGTGTTGCAGTGAGCAGAGCCTCAGCTCTCTGCAGCGCTCTTAGTGGTAACAGCACCGAATGGGTTTGCATCAGTTGCTTCCAACACGATGTGCCTACGCTGTCTTGTGGGATTGGGGGTTTTCTCTGGCTTCTCAAACTACAACAAACACACATAAAAACATATCCTAGTCAATAATTTATTATACTGAGATGGCAGCATAACTAAGTTACCGGAGGGCTTTGGGCAAATATCTGGTAGCATAAGGTGCCACGTGCTTTTGGCACGAGCTTTATTTAAACACACTGGATCAATTTGAATCAATCTGACATGTACACACTTCAGGGCATGGCTAGTTTCAAATCAATTAAACCCCTTATGACTTCATGATTAGAAACCTGAGGTTATAAAACATTAATGTAAAATCCCAGTTTATAAAGTAAAGAGAAACAAAAAAAATCCCAGTGTAATGTTTCATGAAGATCACAGGAGCCGTTATACAAGCTTCATTAAACAAACAAGGTAAGGGCAATTAGGCTGTAAATTGAGTACAGTAGTTAAAAAAAAGACAAACTACCATTAGGATGCGATGGCCACTTAACCAAAAATAAGGAAGTCTGGATAACCAGTTACCTTCTGCACAATATCAAACAAACCCACAATTGATGTCTTCATGAGACGTGCGTCTGAGCAAAACCTTCACTCATAGAAGCTGATGCAGCAGATGGCGGCAGGACAAGCGAGGCAAAGAGATTGATTTGCAGTTTGCCTGGAAAGAGAAAACGAAAACCACACTGAGCAACAGGGTACACACAGGTCCTGCACAAAATAATGAAGAAAAGCCTCAATTGTATCATAGGCACACTGTGCTCCAAGCTAGGACTCTGCAGAGCACATGGGCAGGTGCTTGGGCACTCTCCTCTGTGGTGGACACATATGCAGGGGCTCATCAGGAAGGTGGACAGGACTGAAACGTGACCTTCAGCTGCTGACTGATGAGAAATGAGCTAAAGATGGGGGCTTGAGAGCATTTCTAGGGGAAGGTCTGCCAGTAGATTTTACCTTCCCATGCATTTAATGTAGGAATTGCCACATTCAAAAGTGCCACCCCCTGCTGAGCCCATTTTCAGTAACAAAACTCCCAGGCAAACTAAATCCTTCCAAGGAGCATTCAGTCTGCAAAAGGAGCATGATGATCTTGCTGCTTCTTTGGCTTGGCACAAATTACCCAGAGAGATCAGAATCACCCCCAGCACCTCTGCATCTTGGGCACTCAGGCCAGCACACCTTTCAAATGCTGTGACTGATCCTATAAGTGATTCCCCTTCAGAAACAGGGATAACAATTTTACATGTGCTCTTATCTGACCTACCCAATAAATATGTGTTGATACAATGAAGTGTTCAGTACTAGAAGAAAGTGCTATGGATGGGAAAATGCAAGGGTCTTCCCACCAGTTCCCTCTCTCACATACAAGGCACTAATTGCTTGCTATAGTACTCAGACATGTGTGCCAAAGGGCAGGGTCCAAAGTCCATGAAGTTAGCAGAAAAACTCAGCTTCAGCAGGTTTTGCACTGGGCCTGGAGCATGCAGGAAATTGCCTTTGCTCTTTGTTTTAGTGCAGCTGAAGCACAGGATAGCCACACACAGCTTTTGTAGCTCAGTCTCTGCTCACAGCCGAATGGATGCTCATTTCAAGATGTAGAGGGTCTGAAATAAAAATGTAAAGCATACAACTGGGTGATCGTAACTGATGCCAGGCACAGACCTGCCACAGGAAACCCATGCGGAACAGCATGCCCAGTCCCAGCAGCCACTGGAATAAGAGACAAGCCCCTCACAGTGCAGCCCGGCTGGGAAATACAGGGCATTCTCACACAGCCTAGCTCCTGTATCCTCCTCTCGTCACCTTCCTCCCTGGAGACACCCCACCGCCTGCCCAGGCTCCCACAGCCCAGTGTTGGATGCGGGTCTGTCCGTCACCAGATGGTTTCACTTCACACGTACAGGCATCCGGTCCCCTCCTTCCTTCTCTCCCAGGGTTGCCGGGGCAGGGGGGAGCAGGGACTGCTACATCCACTCAGCCATGAGCTCCTGCATTTGCTGGCCAGAGCATGTCTGCAGCAAACACAACCTGTTTCAAAGCCGAGCAGCCAGCCTGGCCTGGAGAACGAACCTTCCTAACCCCATAACAACATCCTGATGGCTCAGCACATAGGTATCAAGATTCATGAGGCTTGAAATAAACCCCAAATCTGCCACTTTGAACTTCTTGGCAAGTGGTTCAGAGCCTTTGAAGCTGCATCCTGGTCCCACCTCCCTCCTGGCTCAAACGCAGCACGGCTTCCATCAGATGGCCAGCACATTGGCGGCAGCAGCACCCCGGCAGCATCTTGGTCCAGGCACTGTGTCTGAAGGGAGAATCACGGGGAAGGCACCTGCTGGGGGGGGATGCTGAGGGGAATTAATAGGCAGAAAGAAAGGATGACTTGTCAGACCCTAAAGGTATCTGAGTCAGGCCCACACACTGATGACTTTAGTTTAGGGCATAGGGAGGTTAACTCACTGGCTGAGGCTCAGCTGATTCCCCGGTGGGTTTGGGTTTGGTTTTCAAGAGGGGGATGAATCATTTCCACATTTTCCCCCCTGCCCCGAAGGGTGAGAAACAGCTAAAACCAGGAGAAACCCCAGAATTTGGTGATGTTTCCTGTGGCTTTACTGCAGATGCCAGAAACCATCTGACCCCTGGGGAAAGAGCTTCATATGCAGAGGAGAAAAACCAGTTCTGTCACAAGAGCTGTGAGGACACGGTGGCCGGGTGATGCTTTCCAGCCCTCTCCACCTCCCTGCAGAGCACAAGGCAGCAAGTCAGAATCAGGGGGTTTCCTGGGACTCCTGTACCTGGCTGTGCCACCACAAGGGTCTTAAAGAGGGAGCAGGATGGGAAGGGGAGACGGCAAGGGAGGGTTTTATGAGCTGGTATACGGCAACTTGCCATGGACGCCTGGGCGCTGGGGGGGAGCCAGCACAATGCTCCTGCATTTATTAGGGGACCCGCTGGCTTACCAGGAAATTACACAACAGCTGAATACTTTATACATGGAATGAGTTTATGAAGGAGCTGCTCGAGATTTTTCCATAGAGGAACCGTTCTGAGATGCTGTGAGCAGGAGCTGGCCCTGCGATGCAGCATGGCTGGGTGGGATGGTGCAGGGCTTGGTGGCACAACGCCTCTGTATTGCCAGCCATGGGGAGAAAGAGTGCAGTGTGCAGACACAAAGAGCCATAAAACAGGAGATCTCTCCCTGGAGCCTGCAAACAAACGTAAAAGAGCAAATCCCAACAGGCACATGAGAGCAGGGCTGCAGCACAGGCTGCAAACCCACACTGGGTTTTAATCTGTGAGTGCGGACACTGCTGGACAGAAAACTAAGCAGGGAAATTCCACAGGGAATAAATGCTTGTCCCAGGTCTGGGCCAGGCTGGGGAATGGACACATCCCAACTTGGGCTCCCTGTGCTGGCTTCCCCTGCCCCACTGCCCCCTCAGGAGATGGGGCCAGATGCCAGCACTGCTTCTCAGGTCACCTTTAATTTTCCATGGATGCAAATCCAGCTGTGACTCAGCCTGGCCTCACGCAACAGGCAGGATCTCGAGGCTGCCAGGATGGTAACTGCCAGCACAGCGACTAATGAACAATCCCTGCCAGGTAAGGAGTGACTCGGGCACACACCCCGGGCTAGCAGGTGCCAAAGCCAACACAGATAAATGACGAAGAGCAAACCTTGAGACTAGAAATAAAACAGTGTGCTGAGCAGAGAGGTCACAGTAGTGACTGACCAGAAAAGTCACTGAGGCTATCGCAGATAAGCAAAGAAAGGAGGGAAAAGATCCCCACCCTTTCTTATGGCAGTGGGAGGCAGAGTGGTGTCAGGCACAGACACAGTCATCTGCAGGGACAGGGAGGAGAGGGTGGCTGTTTCTGATCAGGTAGGAAGACTGAGAAGCCCCGACTGCCAGGATGGCTCCGACCTGTGAGCTCCCCAAAGAGTGCGTTGAAGCTGTCTCTACCAACACAAGCCGAGAAGGTTGCCCATGGCAGGGTGCACGCAGCCGTTACTGGATAACAGCAGCCATTGTGCACATCCCAATGAAGAGCAGCAGAAAATGAGTTTTCCGTGGCAGGCGTAACTGTCAACACAGCACTTGCATTGCATCGATTACCTCTGCAGAGAATGGGGACAGCCTCCATATTGACCTTTACAGGGAAGACACCAAGCATCTGCAGGCTTTCCGCTGCAGAGCACAAGTGCTCTGTTTGCCTGTTAGCATCAAAAAGAGCAGGTGTCTCACTACTCCTGCCTCGAGGACACAGGAATCACATCCTGACAGTACCTGTTTGCCCTTGGCTTTGCCCAGAAATCACTGCGCAGCTGCACAAGGACTTCTCCCAACACCTCGTCTCCTGCCTGTGCTTCTGCTCCTTTGCCTTTGACTTTGAAGGCAAGGTTGTGGAAGATACTCAACACTCAACAGCACCCTGCCCTCAGCCACATCTAATCCTGGACAACACAGGCACACATGGTCCAGCGGGCAGTAGATCATGTACAACTGCTGCAGTGTCACCAGTGAGGATGTGGCAAGCATCGGCTACAGCCACTCACCCATGAAATGTAAATTTAATGCAACTATTTGCAATGTAAAGTGCTTCGCGCTTTGAAAAATATGCTATTATTTGTGCCTTTTATTGGGAGAGGGGGGAGATATATATTCAGAAACAGTCTCTTGTGCATGTTCACTTCTTTCTGCATCCAGAGTTATGGAGTTTATATTGAAATTTAGCAGCTGTGGGATACGCAGACCAACAGTGCCATCACCACTAAATCATCTCTTATTTAGCTAATGCCCTTCAGCGCTTGCACTCTCCTGCAAAAGCTACATATGGAATAGAAAATGACCTGCCGGGCTTACAGCAAACTGGTCAAAAGCATTCTTCCTTCATTCAGCTCCTCCAAAAGACACTGTCACAGCAACACCAACAACGTGTTTATAAATATTTCAGGACTAGTGGGTTTATTTTCCCAAGGGCCTTTTGTGTTTGTTTTCATTCACCTTTCCAAAATAATCCACCTCAAACCAGTTAAATCAATAGCAAAAGAATACGTGTTGAAATTAAAGAACATCTAAGCCACTACTATGACGTTACTATTACAGTAATCTATTTAAATTTATTATAAAGACTTTGTAACTTTCTACTCACACTGCATATTAAGGAGCTGTCTGCTTTTAATTGCACATCTGTATTTATCAACAAAGCAAGACAAGGGAAAAAGGGCTCTCAAATACTATCAAATAACATGGAGTGGGGTTTGCCATCTCCTGGCTTGCAAATTCATCTTTTTCCCACTTTCAGGTCAACATTGAAAATGATAAATGTCACAGCCAAGGAATCAGAGCCACCAGTAACTCAGAAATTAATAGACTGGGGGGGAAGCAGTTGAGAAAAAACAGTTTTTGTTAGAAGTAATGCAAAGAAACTTCTTTATGAATGTTATATACACAACATCTGTATAATGTGAACACTCTGCATCCACAGACTCAAGGGGAAATGCCTCCAGTAAATCCCTGCAGAGAATGGTCTAAGCAGAGCTCTCACATGGAATCATTCAGGCTGGAAAAGACCTTTAAGACCATTGAGTCCAGTCATAAACCTAATGCTGCCGCGTCCACCACTAAACCGTGTCCCTAAGCGGTACATCTATTTGCTATGGGCTATTAACGCTCATGCAATCAATTAGAGAGAGCAGGAAAGAAGTGATAACTTCTTTGCTCCTCTAAATCATTCCCAAGCATCTGGCCACCTCCTTGGTCTTCAGTGAAAAGACTTGAGGCTGGCACAGGGCACTTAAC
>JANHGB010042438.1:47407-58158 GCA_026283785.1 Coracopsis vasa
TGACTGAACCCCTATAAAGGGCTTCAGAAATATCTATTAGCCAAGCTCATTAGTTGAAATACCATTAAAATAAATTATACTTCTCTACCAAAGGCCCCAAAGTGAATACCACTCTCAGTGATTACAGGTCAAACACTCATTTACTCTAAGGACTCTTTGCACTGAAAATAGAAAGGGCATTAAAATTACTTTACGCAACCGCAGTGGCACAGAAGAGTACTGCTACAGGAATGGATCAGCCCTTGCCTCATTGCTTAGTTTAAAATCATTGACATTGAAGATGCAGAATTTATGATAGATTTTCTTTTCCATAAGGACCAACAGTTTCCTGCTGGTTCTGCAAACATTAAAAAGATCTTTACCTTAATTGTACTGCTCTTTAGGTTTATTCATGTATCCATTTAACCTGATTAGAGACCCACTTTAGGGGAACACTAAGTTGGGTTTATATTGGTGTAGCTCAATTTCTCATGTCTCTGGTTTCAGGGTGGGGGTGGTTTGGTTGTTTTCATTATTCAGATTAAACCAAAGTAGCACCATCCCCATACAAACTGCACAAACTCCATCAGGCTGATTTAAACCACTCCCCATTGCCAGGGCTGCTTTACTGCCCTCTGCTAAGCCCTTGTGCCACTGCTGCACAGTAACTCCTCGCATGTCCCGCTGTGCTCTGACACTTCTTTGTCTCCAGCAGCAGCTTTCACTATGGTCTTCACTATTGTCCCAGCCCTTGCCCCAAGCCAGGATGTGGCAACAGGCTCACTGGTGGCCCACAAAGTGCCCTCCTCACACAGCAAAGGGCAGAAACAAGGCACGCGTGTACAGGGACCCCTGGAGATGACACAGCAACAGGCAATATGCTTTCAAACCCGAGCCTGCATAACTGCACCTCCTGTCTGAATGCTTACCCCACAAACCAACTGTTTTTGAGCAGCAGAGATATAGCCATTGATTGATGTTTTCATTGTTGGCTTTGCTGAGCCCACGCTGCCAAAAGGGAGCTTTTCCTCTGATTTCTTGTCATACCTCATCACCAACAAAGTCGTTTCCAGAACTCTGAATAGTTGCATTTGTTTAGAGCATGGAAGTTAACAGGATGCAGTGGCATCACTAACAACATAGCTGGAGTGCATGTGGTTGCAGAGAGGTCACACAACCCTTGCTGTGCTCTACTCGACTCTTCTGCTATGGGTAATTGATAGAAGAGAGAACTCCTCTAGGGTGGCTCCAACATCCCTGACTAAATTTGCAGAACTAATAGTTACTGATGAATAATATCGTCAAGGCAGGGTGAACACGGCCAGCCACAAAGTGATTTTCACAGCGGGCTCCTAACAGACTGAAGCAATGAGAACCTTTGGCCAGGTGCTTCTATGTCTCGAAAGAAAACCCTCCCAAAACACCACAGCAACTGAAGTTATACCTTCAAGCAGGTATTTTGCACACCAGACCTGCAGCTGCTGTAACTGCAAACACAAATTAGACAGCAGGCAGCTCCGGAGTCTGGATCTCAGTCATCTCTGGAGTGAAAAGTACATGTTATTACAGAAGCAAGTTGTATGCTGCTATTCTCAAAGCATCACGTGAGTTGTATTTTCCTTGTTAGCAGCACCTTGAGAACATTACTGCCAATGTAACAGAAATCCAGCATTAAGGTCCCCCTGTTAGGGCTATGACAGATTGCATGGAGAAACAATGCGGTGATTGAGGACCTGGACTAATCACGCCAATTGATATAAATTACCATGTCAGCTATATCGTTGCCACAGCCTGCAGGTTTACACCTCATTAAGCTTCCAAGTGCCAAATGAATCAACAGGGCTCAGCAGAACCATTCTTAATTAATTGTTGTAGCAACAGGGAGAAAGTAACGGAAAAAGAGAATCAGAACTCGCAGGGAACACTCAACATGGGCGGGTTTGCCCAAACTGAAACTGCTTCTCTGATTTAGCATTTGAGATTAAAGACACCCACATACTAATCTCAGCCAACAAATAACTGCCAGGGGCTGCTTTTGGACTAGGGTGGAGTGAAAATACAGGCTGGCAGCTTGGAGAAGGTTTTCGTCGGGTTCTTCAGTTTGTTTTGCATAGCTCGTCAGGCCCCAGCGTCTTGCTGCCTGTGAAGTCTCCAGGTCTGGATTTCCCACCCCACCCGCTGCTGGGCACCTCAGCATCTCCCAGCGCTGGTGGAATTTGCAGTTCAGCAGCTTAAAGTCTGAGCCGAACGTGTCCATATTTTCCTGTCCACATTCCGCAAAGCAAGATGCAAACTTACCAGTACGGGAAGGGGCCAGGAAAGCTGTGGTCTCACCTCTGGCAGAGCTCCCAGCCCCTTGCTCTATTGAATCTGCTATGCCAGGTTGCTGTAAGGACACAAGGTTGAACTCAGGTGACAAACCAGCAGCAGCCACAACCAAGTTGGAAAAGGACTCTCCAGTCCCTCACCTGAAAGGATGCGCATGTCCTCACAGGAAGCTGTCCTCCAGAGCATGGCAGTGCCAAAAGTCTCATCAAAGCCTGATAGAGCTGTGGCTTAGAGCTTGTCATAGAAAACACAAGCACAGCCATGGGACTGCAGCATCTCCTGTGGCTGAACATAGAGCCAGCCTCCACAGACACTGTGCTTTAACACCTTCTTGTTGCATCTTCAGGGTGGATTAAACACAGCCCCTGTGCTCCATCCCAGGCTGCAAACCGGCACCATGCCTGCCTGCAGAGCCCCATGGCTCCAAGCACGAGCAGCCCGGGCTGGCAGAAGGCAACATCCAGCTCACCATAGCAGACTTACACCATCACACCAGCATGCTCACGGATCAAATCCAGCCAGGACTCCAGCGAGTGCGGCTCATGCTCTCCAGGGGAGTTTTGTGTATCTTCTTCTGCCTGACCTCATGCATGCATTACACCAGCTTAAAACCTCCCTGGAGTTCACATCTGCTTACCACACAGCTTGTAATTGCTTGTGTAATGCAATGGTCAGTTTAGCACTCAAACCACACTTCCAGTGTTGAATGCCTACAGGTATTTACATTTTCCCCGTCGCTGTCAGTCATCCAGCCCACTTTCCCTAATCTATACATCCATCTAATATTTGTATCACAGTGGGGCTTTGACAGCTACAGCTTGTAGCTGTCAGTTTTTCTCCAGCTTTCAGGCCCAGTTAAACTACACCATTCAGTTATGTTGTACCATTGATTAACTTGTAATTTAAATAAGTAAAATACAAATTTAAGACAAAAATAGAATCTGAACACAGATTTCACCTCTTTCATGCTTGTAACTGGGAGCACAGCAGCATAGTAAGGAAGTGTTGCTATGTCCATTTTAAGGGAAGCGGGTGCCAAGAGGTGCCTGTGGCCACTCAAGAGAATGGCAGCAGAGTAATGAGCCCAAATTACCTGTCTCCTATCCTGCATCCTCTCCTCCTCAGCCCCTTTTTCCTTCTTTTGTACCTGGGCTCGGATCCAGTGGAAATACCTGGGCTGTATTACAACTCAGGGCTGTATTGAAATAACAGCCAGGAAAACCTGACACTGCAACTCCAGGCCTTTTTGCAGGACCTGGTTAGGGAGAGGCCCCTGGTGAAAGCTGATGTCAATCCCTCATCAGCAGCAGGCAACACACTCGCAGCTCAGGGCTGCCAGCACACTGCCTCCTGCATTCCCATGCACACAAGCACATGCAGCAGGGGCTGTATCACATTATCAATGCAAATATCTTTCTGTGACCTGCCAAAATCCAACTGATGCTCTTAAAGGACTGGAACTTCACCTGCTTCCTCAGATTAATTTGAATCTTACCTCCTACCACCCTAATACATCATCATTTTCTTTAGTTTCTCTTTTTCCCCATATAAATCTATACTAAATTAATAAAGCTAATGACTCGTTAAGCAAAAAATGATCTTAAACTGTATTTCTAAGCCTCATAATTCCTGTTCTAGTAACTATTGGTATTAAAAAAAATAACGACTGCAGCTTGGGTTTGATAAAGTTGGGGCCAAAAATAACTTACGTTATAAATATTTTGTTCTCTTACATTTATTACCGCAATTGGCGTGCTAACATTTCCGTGTTTGTTTTATTTTAAGGGATTTAAGGTGCGTATCTGAGAATTAACAATCCAAACAGAATAGCAGTAATAGGAATAGGCTCCCAAGACCATTTATAAACAGCTAATTGCCAAAGAGCCTCCGCTAATAGCATTCTGCAGGGAGACAAAAGAGGAGCCCAGCACTGGAAGGCAGGTTCTTGTGTGGAAAGTCACTTCACACCTCAATTACAGCTTCTGCCAGGCACTTCAGATCTGAAGTAGGGATGCTTTCTCTGGCGAGAGGATACCATTAGTGTAAGAAGCAGTTAGCACCAAGGCTGCAAACTGAGCAGCACCTGGGGAAATCACCTCGCAGGGGAACCCCTCAGACTTTTGATTTTAGCCACTTAGAAAAGCAAATTGATTAACACATGTGCACACACACACATGCTTCCTTTGCTGCCTGTGCTACACATTCATCGACACCCGATCAGCTATGCAGTTAATAACAATAGCACAGTTTAGGACTTTTCATTAGGGTCATTAAGAGCATGGATTAAGGCTGCACAAGCTTACTACTTCTGCAACACAGAATAGATTCAGGAAAGACGTATAACTGTAATTATTCATAACTCAAATCCCTGAGGATTTGAGAGCATAATCACGTTAGCATGAGTATCTTCTTGGAATAAAGATTCTTCCCAACTTTTAGAACCGTTGCACTTACTCTCAGAGGCTGTACATATCTTTCACTACCGTGGCAAACATAGTCTGCTGTCAGACATCTGAAGACAAAAGGCAACTTTTCACCGGCGCCCCATGCCAAATCCTTGCCTAATATTTCAGAGCAGGGATGAATGCCTGGAGCACTGCCAGGCATTTCGGTTCAGTTTCATAGCTCTCCTACACGATCCTCACACAGCTCCGACTTTCGATACAGCCTGGTGTGTCACTGCGGATGGAGCCATGGTCCTTCCCACACGGTGCCACAGCAATCCTTCCAGGCACGCTGTTTCTGCTCCTGTGCCTTTGCCTCTGCTGTTTCCCAAAGCAGCTCAGATGTTGCTTTGCAGGCCTGAGCAGGGCACAGGTATTGCAGAGTTAGGAAGAAAAGCAAAGTGTTATAACTTACACCAGGTCTTGGGGAGAGGCAGTTGCAGCTCACTCCTTCACCCCAGCTATAAGGACCAGGCACAGAAAAGTCACTCACAACAGTTATAAAGCAGCGTGGGAAAGCAACTGGAAGGATGGATCAAGCCTCTCAACTTTCTAATGCTGTCTTAGTTATATGATCATTCCAGAGAATTCCTAAATCAATGTCAGGGCTAGCAGCTCCTGAGTAATGTGCCAGGTACAGCAAAGTTAGGATATAGCCCATGGACACAAACCTGCACAGATGCACACTTTAACTCCTCACAGCACTGCTCCAACCGTTAAGGCAATTTAAAACCCAGAAGGATACACACCACAACTTTAACTTAATGATAGCCTCCCGCCTTCCAAATGCATTATTTCCAGGACGTTACAGCCCCTGTGCATCAGTCCTTACAATGGCACACAACACGTCCTGGCCATCTTTTATTCCTCAGGTATTTTCCGGTTGGACTAACAAACAAACTGATCTGATGAGTTACCTGCTGCCAGTTGTTAGCAGCCTAGCAGAAATCAGCAGGAGAGTGAGCAACACGTTACCCTATTGCCACTATTGATCCATCAGCAATCCTCAGGGTGGGAAAGGGAGGAGCAGCTGTGAAGCATTAAGCTGTTTGTCCAGGACAGCAAACACTGAGTAGCAGTGACAGCTTGTCCCTATGCTCTGCCTGTTACTCCCAGCTCTGGCTCTGACAGTCCTGAGCAACTTCTTCCTAAATCCACAGAACAAAGTATTGCGCTTTCTGTTTAGCATATCATCACTGAAACCCTGATTCGCAGGCTCAGATCCTTTGACCTTGTCTACTTTCACATTTCTACATTCAGATCCTTAAATTAATCACCTAATTCCAGGTAACTGCTTTTAAATCCAGCCGAATGGGGCATGAATCTTGCTGAATGAGAAATGCAGGTCTCTATAGTGAAATAGATTAAGCGCTGATGCACTCCCCATTTTGTTTCAAGACTCCAGTTGCAATTGCCTGCTCTAATTTGAGATGGGAAGTCTCGCTATAGGGTAATTAAGCACTCAGGAGCTCAGGAGAGCTGCCTGCCAGCACCTGGCAGTGGGATTCCCCTTCCAGAGGCACCTGCACTAAATGGTAATTCCTCCCCTCCATTTCCCACTTCACTCTCCGACGCTTCTCCCAGAGGCTCAGAGGAACAGATGGAGCAATCACCCTCCTCCTTTCCACAGTACGGACCCCTGCTGCTACCCAGCGCCTTATGCAGTTGTAATACACATAATTAGGCAAATCAATGGACAATGCAGCATATTAGAGGAGGAGGAGTTACATCAAGGCAAAACACAAATCCCAATTTATTTACTACAGGAAATGGGATATTTTTACACAGTTGCCAAAAATTGCGGGCACAAGATGAGAAGTAATCACAGCCCTGGCAGGTAGGGTGCTGCAATCAGGTCACTACCTGGACTGTGTGGAGCACAGTCGAGGGGAGTTTGCTCTCATCTTGATATGCAGTTGATTTATGCCTTAAACATCTCATTACCATTTATGAGTTGTACTCCCAAATCTCTCACACGTCCATAATTAGAGAGAACCATGTTTACTGCCACTCACCCTACCGCTGCCTCCAGACCGAAAAGCACAACTGAAGGTTGCAAAACCCTTGTTGCATGCAGCATCCCTCCCTGCCCTTCATGGAAAGCCAAAGCTGGCATGGCAGGGGCCGAGCACACACAGCTGCTGTCTCCTGACAAAAGTGGCTGCTGAACTTCCTCCTCTCGTGGCTCCCCAGGCACAGATTTGTTTAAGGTCAATGCTGGCTCTGTGCTCCTTGCACAGCAGCTTCTCTCCTCTGCTCCTTCACCCCCTGCAGCTCCCATCCCGTGAAAGGAGATGGTGCAGACTCACCACATCCAAGAGGCAGAATAGGAGTGTGAGAAGTAAAACAGACTGACATAAAGAGCAGGCGTGCTGCGGACACATGCCCTGTGAACAGGCAAAGCAACAACAGGAGTGATGTACAGAGGTACACCAAGAGCAGCTGAGCACATGAGAAGCGGGGTTCCGTGCTCAAAGTGGGGCTGTGCACAGGGAAAGCAAATCACTGATGAGAATGAGAGGCTATTAAATTTCTGGGCTCTTCAAAGAAGGTGCTCTGCCTGCCAAGAGGAAACCCCAGGGATCTGTTTCCAGTGCTAGAAGCAGCCTCGCACACACACAGTGGGTTTTATCCTCGTTTCTTGATTCGAAGCAAGGCTACGCCTGGGGATCACCCGAGATCAGGGTCTATCCAAAAGACAGCCACTGAAGCATTATTCAAGTAGTGTGAGGCCTCACAGCCCCCACTGGGCAGAGGGCTAAGAGGTCTGTTTTACAGAGGTATCAATACACGGTGGAACAGGGAGCCAAGCATCCACACACGCTTTTGTTGTATTTTGGAAGAGGTTTCTGGCATCTACTCTTGGCCACGTTTCTCTGATTTTCAGGGATTTAGAGGAGCAGTGACTCCAGCTGGTGTGGCTGAGAACCACAGCTCCCAAAGCACTGATGGCCTTCAGTCAGACACTGCTACTGACACACAGGAAGGTATTCAAGGATACATCAGAAATTGTAGATTTTAGTCTCTTGCACTTGCTCAGCCCAGGTCAATAGCAGTTTCCACTGCCAGATTTGAGCTTATTCCTTTTTAATGTATTTCTGTCTTCCTTTTCCAAAGCCTGGACTTTCCTGAGCTAGGCCCGATACCTTTGTGAAACCAGGGAAAATGATTTGGAAGTCACTCAGAGCATCAACAGTAGAGAGATGGACCAGCCACTGAGCTCCTGTGGTCACTGGTTAGTAAGGTTACCACCTTGCTGACCTGAAACCTTCTGTCCTTTTCCATGCAAATCACTATCCAGTGCTACCCGAGTAAATGAAGCTTCTCCCACGAAGATGTTGGGGCAGAGCTGTCCTCTCCCATGGAGCTCTGCCAACATCTTAGTCCTCACCTAAAGGACACAGCTTTTGTTCTTGTCCTCAAGCATCCTCGAAATGCCGCCAACTGTGCTCAATTGTACTGCGGCTTTTGAAGAGGAGAGAACGTGTAATGAAATGCAAACCAACATTACCAAACGCATTTCAAGTATGATCTAAGTCAGGTCTCCATCTGCAGTATTTGTGGAAGTGGTACTGTCACTTCTCCAAAACCTAAGGATACAAAAATAGCATGATTTATGGGTACCACAATACTACAAACAAATTCATTGTGTCAGTGCAAAATCATGCCTCACACATGCCCACATAGCCACAGCCTGCAGCCCACTTACCACTAAAAAAAGAGGGAAACAGACCCATGACAGGCTCAGAAAATACTTTAAAATTAGTGACTTGCTAACACAGCTGACACCAATACCATTTGTTTGTGTGCTATAAAGGTGTAAATATCAGCCATTGCCAAAGCCTTTAAGAAAAGCCTCCAAGTTCCCATTAGCTATTTCCCTGGGTGCTGCACCCTGCTCACTGCAAAGACCCCCAGGGTGTGGAAACCAGATTTGCTCCATATAAAAGCCCAAGTCCAACCACAGCAATTCCACATTCATTTTGCTCTCCCAGCTTATCTTCTCACAGTTTTGGAGTGCATTCTTGCTTATCTCCGAGACAAATGGCCTCCAAGGAGAGCTCTAAACAGCAGAGCTATTTATCTGTTTGACATGTGCTTCCCTGTTTGTTTTCTCCAGCCTTGAGACAGGAGGCTCAGGCTTTGACAATATTCAGCTGTGTCAATGGCAGAGGGTTGCCTGGCTCCTTCGCTCCAGTGCTGTGAATCAATTTCTTTGCCATACTTATCATTTACTGTAGTAAATCAAGTCTAATCGATGCTTTCTTCATTTGACATAGAGCAAAGCCTTTGCAGACTTTTCAGAAAGCTCTCTGGAATTCGGAAAAGCTGGGGGTGGTGTGAATATTTAATCAATTCAGCACTGTTTTTTCCTTTGTGGAACATCCTGTGGGTCACCCTGTCCCTGTTGAAA
The DNA here is from genome assembly GCA_026283785.1 of Coracopsis vasa. Classification (NCBI taxonomy): domain Eukaryota; kingdom Metazoa; phylum Chordata; class Aves; order Psittaciformes; family Psittacidae; genus Coracopsis; species Coracopsis vasa. Next base: position 56,573 of record JANHGB010042438.1, read on the forward strand.
AAAGGAGAAGACAATAAAACAGTTGTGTTTAGCTACTTCTGATTGTTTCCAATTCTTAAAGCACTGTATGAACAAGTGTCTCCCAAACACAAGTGCATTCACACTCTTTCTGAGCCAACTCCTGGATGCAAGGGCCTCCCTCCTTCTGCACACGCATCATGTATTCCCCTCTGTCCTGCCAAGCAGCAGAGCCAAGACTTGAGAGCATCAGAATCACCTTTGTTCTCATTCACCAGGGCTCTGTTAGGTCAAGAGAGCAGGGTTGCCACCAAGAGCACAAGCAGGTCCTGCAGATCCCTCTCTGCCATCCTTGGCAGGAGTAGCACTCCAGGCAGCAGAGAGGATGGAGAACAGACTCCCCTGAGACCTCAGACATGAAGCCAGGCTGCTGCCATTTACTTACCAGGGTTACTTACCCACTGTAAGGACAGCCCACAAACATCTCTGCAAGGATGTGGGGCTGGGAATGAGACCTTGCCTTCACCAGGGTCTAGGTAAGATGGAGATTGATGCTGTCCCAGGAACAGTCTGCTGCAGTAGAGGAGGGCCAGGACATTAATTGGAGCCATCTTCCCACAGCCACCTTAGCTGGCTTCAGGGGAGCTCTGCACCACTGCCACAATGTAAGATTGGGACAAAATGCTCTATTTAGCCCAAATCTCTACCATAAAGGTAACTGATTAATAACAAGACATTCAATAAACTGCATTTCCAACTCTGCCTAATCTGTCCCCCAGAGCACTCCGTCCACCTCAGACAACCCACTTTCCCCTCCTCCAGCAAAATGCCACAGCATTTCCCCCCTCAGGCTTAGCTCACATTCCAACTTATTTTCAGTAGGAACTTTGTCCAGACACTGCAGTTCTGTTCCCTTCAGACTGTTTACGATGACAAGCAATAATTGCCTTAAAACAAAGTATTGGCTGTGCTATGAATAAGCTTGGGTGGATAAGGTGGGCAGGGGCACTAGAAATAGGGAGAATTGTAAACCCAACAGAACAGACTACACGAGTTCCACATGTATGAACCAATTTCCAGCCTGGAAAAACTGCGTAAGAACAATTCCTATAGATTCATCCAAATAGCTGCTCTATGTAAATTTGTCTCACTTCTTACAGAACTCACAGGAGCTTAAAGGATTGAAGCATCAGGGGTGGTAGGGTTTGGGGGTGTATTTCCCCCCCCAAGTGGTTCATGGATTCAGCAAGCCTGTGTTTTGCCTAAACAAGGTTACAGAGCTCCACATTTCTTTTAGAAGTGTCTCTGTGTGTTCTTTTTGGGGAAGCAAAGCTTCTCTTTCACACAGCCACTGCTCATCCTGAGCACTCTGGGTGTGCTGGATAATGCAGCCACACATGAAATTCTTATCACTCAGTATGGAAGAACTTCCCACCCCACCACTACCATGGTCACATAAAATTGCTGTTGATCAGTGCGTAACTGTTAACATTCATTATCAGCTCCACAACCACTAAGTGTGGAGTTCTGCAAAAAGGCAATGCTGAACAACGCCATGGCACCATGTCTGGTGGGGCTCAGCTCGAGTTGTGTTTGCGTTTGCAAAGCTCCATGGAAATGAAGAACAG
>JANHGB010042439.1:0-30102 GCA_026283785.1 Coracopsis vasa
CACCAAAACATCATTCCAGCTCTCAAGAGCACAAACTGTTGAATACAGCAGTGGTGAATGAACTGCTGAGTGGCTGAAGTGGGAGAGCCTGATGTGTGCCCCCACTGATAAAGGCAACTGTGATCATGGGCAATCTATTTCCTATTTTCCCCCATCAGACAAGCTGCTCCCATGCTGTAGTAAAGAAAAATAAGGTGAAAAAGAAAACCCCTTACAAAATAAGCCCTCAAGATCCAACCCAAACAAGTATTGGGGTAAAGGAAGACACAGAAAGCAAAGCACACAATTCCTCCCATCTCTGTGGGCAATATTACTTAGTCCTAAAGGACAGGATTTAATTAGAACAGTTACCTCTGTGCAGATCTGCTGGTGCTATGAGAATTATTAAGGGCAATTCTGGTAAATGTGCTCTCCTTACAGCCTAGCAAAGAAGAGAAGTTAACAAGTGCACTTCAATCACAAAACCAGAAGGGATCACCATGATCCTCCAGCTCACAGACTGGCCATAGAATTTCTCCCAGAAACTGAAGACAGATTTTTAAAGAAAATACTAACGACTTCTTAATGATGAATTCATCACGAGCCCCAATAAACTGTTATAATATTTTATTATGCTCATGACTGGTGTTTCATTGTGAGGTTGAATTTGCCTAACTTCAGCTTCCAGTCCCTGGATCTTGTTACAGCTTTGTCAGCAACACTGTAGAGCCCTCCCCCTTCCCTATATCAGATATCAGCTGGATTGTGCTCAGCATCAATCAGCCCTTCATACTGGCAGGGCCGATCTGTACGAGAGTAAATTTTTCAGCTCAACGCAATATCACATTGCCTTTGAGAGAAAGGCCATTATTCACACTTTATTTTCACTTCACCCTTGTACTCGGAGCTTAAAAACAAAAACTCAAAATGGATTTGGCACAATTCATATGTCACAGAGGCAAAGTGCTGGGAGCAGCAGACAGAGCTTTCATTCTTGAAAAGCTTTAGAGGATCACACAGAAAACATTAGCAATGGCTGATAAAATGAGTGCAATATGGGGTAATTATATCCTTCACCAGAATGAACAGATGCACACTGACTTCAGTAAAGCTGTGTCTATTTATGCCAGCTGAGGATCGACTCTCTCCCCTTCTTTTTGTATTCAATGAAAATTATGCAAAAGAAAAGGTTCTGTGTAACTTTACAGCAATGACACACCCTAAAACCCAGATTACTCAACTGAGCTTTGGTTGATTTTTGGTTCCTTTCCTGATAAGCTCCTATTACCTTCAGCCTGGCCTAAGACCACAGTCAAATTAAACACAGTTTATTTTCTTGCCACAGGGAGAAGACTTAAAACCACATGTGACTATGGATCCACATACACTTTTCTTCCTTACCCTTGATGGGGGTACACAAAAATAAGCGTGTGCTTCAGTGCGCATAATGAGGAGACCCCAGGCAAGATGACCCAGTTCAGTGTATCCTATCTTGACTTACAGTGTAAGACTCTCCTTAACATCTACGTGGAATATTAGCCTGGGAAGCCACAGAAAAATGATACGAAATGCAGCAGCTTCTCCAGCCCGTGTTTCTAATCCTGCTGCTCTGGATCATGAAGACCAAGGAAGCAATCTTAACCTGACTTAAACCAACAGCAAATCTGAATAGACTTCAGTAAGGCCAGAGCATATTCAGATTATGTGCACTACATCAGACACTTTCCACTGGACTCTACCTACAGTGCTTTGGTATTTTAACTTATTAGTCATGAGTGACCAACTTTAGGGTAAAGGTGACAAACAGATAATATAACTCCTCTGCAATTTTTAAGAAGACAAAGCTATTTCATTTAGTTTTTATTCTCCTTCAGCGTTGCTTGATACTACAGAAATGGAAGTTTTGCTGAGAGGGATGTTTGTGTGGGAATCTGCCAGCTCTGCTTTTTATGTTTGTTGGCATAAGGCAGTCAGGTGGGAGTTCTTTATTAAAAATGTTACCAGTGTTTTGAACACAAAACTGTATTTTCACAGGAACTTGAATGACTTTTGCTAATGAAATGTACATTTTCTCCTCCGCTATACTGCCTTTATTTTCTAGTTTGGCATTGCTGCTATTGAGTTGATGATTCATTAAGTGGCTCTTTTCCATTTGCAAAGGGGAAAACTACCATTAAACCAGCAAATTAAAACCAATATTATGCCAAAAAATAACCAGTAGGGGTTGAAGTTGACAAGGATTTTTGCTTTTTTTATTTTTCCTTCTGCACAATGATTCTGTCCTTGAATATGCAGTTATCTATGTGCCTCTGAGGAAAGAATTTAATCCTTATTGTTCAGGATTACAATACAAATATAAAAGCAAGACTGTGATTACACACACCAGTCAATAACTTACTTCCATTTCTACTCTTTCAGCATTACAAGTCAGCTTGCTTCTCTCATAGATACTCATCAATGATTAAGTTACTTCAATTTAAATATAAAGTGCCCATGAAGCCTTTAGGCACAAACGAGTGAACATCTGTTGGCTTTCCTCCTGTCCGTATACTTTCATAGGCGAGCTCTGGACTAATCCACGCAGCATTCACTGGACTCAAACTCTGGCATCACTTCAAAGACCATGGATGCCACTGCTTTGTACCATCCATCACTTTAAAAGCTTTTCCTGCTTCTAGACAACAATAATGGCACATTATAATGATTTGACTCATTTACTAGCCAAAAAAACTTGAAAGACAAAATAACACTGAAAATAATAACAAAAATAATTTCTGTCTGCTGACAGCCTGACCAAGATGGAAGCACACAAAAAGCTTAGATATCAGGAGATGAAAATGAACGTTTTAGGGACAGGAAGCAGTGCAGTGAATTCCTCCCAGCCTATGCTAAGGTATTGAAGACAGAGAAAACCTTCCTACCTGCCTGTCGTTTGTCTAGAGGCCTACTGCAAGCTTGTACAAATGGCAGAGAGGCTCAAAGAGACAGCACAGTCCAGATCCAAGCCAGACATGGATCTGAAGCCACATTTCATTCATTCGCATGAATGCAAATGGTGTCAGTGGATAGAGGTGACACTTCTCATCTTCCTGATACTCTGCAAGGTAGCAATTGATGTGGAGAAACCTGAGCTTTTTCACCTAAGAAAAATGTACCATGTCAGGTGTTGAATATTTCCGGGGGGGGGTTGTATGGGTACTTTAGGCTTCTATGTGCATGCTGTCATGGAGATCTGACTTCCATGGAAGTCCTTTTCAAAATGTTCATGACACTGACTGGATCTGAAGGTCTTAACCATCAGTAATAGCCAATTCTGCTTCTTCTTCCCCACCACCCTTGATCAGTTCCCTCATGAAGAAGAGGTAACAGAGAGAGGTACTTTGGAAAATTCGCATCTGGGTGTAGTCTCCCTGGGTACACCATGCACATTTATCTTTGTCCACCATACGCATCTATCTTTCTGCAGGAGACCAGATATCTTGTCATTGCCAACCTCTGGTATACCACTATTCACAAGGAACAGTTCTTACTGCACCACCTTAGTCATATCTTCATCTGTCTTGGCTGTGTTACAGCAGTGTAAAACACATATTGTGGAACACTCCACATGCTCCAAGAAGTCCATGCCTCTCTCAGCTACTTATCAAACCTATCCACTAGTGCGTAACTGAGATTCCCATAGGCTTTTCAATACAGTACCATGTTTTCATCCCCATCTTAAAAGCTCCCTCTGTAAACAATTAGTATTAAAGGCCAAGGTGCAGGGATTCTCTACAGCAAGGCTGATCCTCACATAGGCAGGCATCTCAATCTTATTTTCTACGAATTAAAGACACAAACCTGATCACTTTCTACAACAAACATTTTCCATGTTATACTCCTCTTACAGAAATATATAGAGGCATGCAATTAATAGCATGCCTATTAAAAATAAGCAAACTGATAAAAAAGAACTCTTAACTAAAATTCTCAGCTGCACACACTTCTTCCCAAAAGGAAAGAACGAGAGGAGAAATAGCTTACAACAGATGTTAATCTTCATGTTTAACACATTACGGGAAGGTGCTTCAAACACGGTGACAAGCACAGTATAAAAGCTTATATAGAATAAAACAGATTAACAACTATATCTATTAAGGGCTACATTTTCAGCTAGGCTTCTGCAAACCTTTCTTTTGAAAAAGCAATTTTGTTTCTGTTTTCTGCACGTATGCAGTCAATGAATATTAAATGCATTTGCAAACCCCTTAGCTTGGTTATATACCACGCTGATTAAGTTACCTTGAATTAGATTATCTCTCTTCTCCTTCACTAGCATTCCACCACATCCCCATGGAAGCACTGAGGGTTATATACCAGAAAGGTGCATGACACCCCTTAGGGAATTACAGTCCTTTTCTGATATTGTAAAAATGACTTCACCCAATTCAATTATTCCTTACCCAAACAATAAAGTTCTCTTGTCTCTCCACTGCACAATTCAGTGTAATGTTTTATACAAACAGGTATATCTGCTAGCTTCTTTTCTAGTTTTACAAAAGGCTGACTTGCATTTAGCAGTATTTTTCCACTTTCTAATAGCTATGCTCAGTCTTAACACATTACACTTAAATATATATATATATTTACAATGCAGAGAGAGGCTTTGCCGAAGACCAATCTGTTAACATATTTCTTCTACAGTGTACAGTGGCATCACACAACTTGGGTTCTGTCTATAGGAGTAATTTTGCTTTCAAGAAATCTTAAAGACGTCCTACCACCAGGGAAGCCGGGAGTAGTGGTTGGTTTTGGTACACACATGAATAGAAGCAGCAGCTGCCAGTCAAGAACTGAGCTCGGGAGTACTATGATGAGAAATTTTAATAATGAACATGTGCATATAAGTTTTGGGAACATCCAAAGACCACAGTCTCTGACCGGGCTTACACAGTGCCCAGTGATGAACAAACATACACTGACAAAACAGCCCCTGTCCCAAAGCAGCCTGCAGCCCAGTGACCGAATTCAGACCCTACTGAAATCACTACAGAAGATAAAAATTAAGCAGCAGCTGGCAAAAGAACTGTCCAGAGGTGACTGAAAAATACGCACATTTCATCTGAAGTGGTTGTGTTGTACCTCTACGCTTTCAGCACCAACCTGCATGACAGCTCCACTGCAGGCCCCTGCTATGTGACTCTACTCTATTCTAGTCAGCAGTGCCATGAGCAAAGCCATCCCGAGCCCTGCCTTTCAACCAGCACTAGAAAAATAGGTCAAGGAAGTAGCATTATAATCTGATTTAACTGCTACTCAAATCATCACAGGCTCTCCATTAATTTGAATGAGAATTGGATTGGGCCCAAATTACTGACAACAAAATGGGAGGTTTATTTTAATATCTTCATCATTTCATTGAAAAGCTTCCATTCGAAGAACATAAAATAAGATTTCCCACATGTCTCCAGGTGGCTACAGAGTGACTTATATTTCTATGTAAACCAGTTCAAAATACACAGACTCTCTGCACTTCAGCTGCAAATCGGAGCCCCAACCTGACATAAGGTCACCCTCTCCTTATAGTTGATGGATGCCACAAAGCAGAAGAACAGCTCAAGAGTAAGAAAGTGCATCACCCACGTGTTTGAGTAGAGGACCTTCAGGATTTGCTGTAGAGCCTGTAGTTTCAAAACATATCACCCAGCTGGAAACCTCACAGGCCAAAGTAAAAATATAAAGACTATCTGGAATTAACTTCCCAAACATCATAGCTCATAGCAGAAATTTTATTTATTTGATGAAAGCAAAAAATAATTTCATATTCTCTAAGAAAAAAAGGTCTGCCAAAGAGGCTTGTTTTGGCAAATAATGAATGCCTAAAGAAATACTGTTTGCATTGTGCAATGAACTTGTAATTAATGTTTGTTTGCTCACCATTTAATAGCAGTTCTGCACTAAGTGATGGGATTTTGTTGCCATTTGTGAATGTGCAGATTTTGAAACTTCATTCCCCATATGGAAGAGCTCCCAGGGGGTCATATCATAAACCCATTCAAATGAACAAAGCAAATGACAAATATCCGTACAAACGTAGAAAATGAGAAAGCTGTATGTATTGTTTTATGTAAGTACTGCTAAGTGCCCCAGTTTACTTGTGTGGCATTTTCCTGCTTGACTGTATAGAACTAAATCAAAAGAGTCTGTCTAGATGAGGAGAGTGAATGCATTAAAAATATAAAATTCATTTAGACATGATGAGGGGCCTTTAAATGGAGAAGTCCCCTGTTTCTTTTTTGCCAGCATGGCAATGTCTATGTCTGTCATGCCTACATCTAAATCTAAAGGGATTCTGAAATCCTCAAAAGATGATGAGACTGGCCAAAAGGAGAAATATCAGGTAGCAATCAGTGTGCTTTTAAGAACACAGACACTGACCTGGATTAATCCCATTAATCTACATACACCTGAAATAGAAGTGCAATCTGTCAGGCTAAGCGTGAAATCACTTCCAGAGGGTAACTCAGAGACAAGTAGGCTCCTAACATGGCAGGGATCCCAAAAGGGATCCATGAGACCTTCAACCCTTCCATGGACAAGAAGAGAGGCAGCAAATATAGACAGGATTAAGCCAATTTAGGTGATTGCCACTGTGCCTGCCACTGCACTTGCACCAACTCCACCTAGATTTAGTTGCTTGGGTAAATAGTCAGCCATACAGGTGAGCTTATTTAAGCCTTTGCTGCTAGGGCTTCATTGCTATCAGGGCTCCGCACAACTGCTAAAGCTAGACTTCACAGAGATGGAGGTCATGGAAGGTGCAATACCTTGCAGAAAAAGATCGAGCTATAGGTAACATGCATGAGCACAGACATTGTACTGCTTGAACTGTTTGTGTGAAATACTATGGACTACTTGGTAGAGGAGTAACGAATACCATTTTGCTTTGAAAAGGCTGAGGCTGTCCCCTTAATTTGCTGCTACACGGGCATCCAAAGTAGAGGTTTTAGCAGATGCTAAACTGAGCTGGACCCTGCTTGTTAGTATGCTTGGGACACAGTGCCAAAGCTGCCTTTCACAAAGTCAGTCCTAGAATGGTAGGATTGTGCCACTAACTCAGAGTAAGGTACAGCAGCCATGCCTGTCAGCCGGTGTGTGACAGTAGTAGTAGCCAGCAGTAGTAGCCAGCCTGCTCTGTAACCAGGTCTGATGCATAATAGCTGGGAGGACATGCACTGTGACAGCACAGCTTTACATTACTCTGATTTATGGCTATATTAAATATATTTTGAAGGCATGTGACTATTTATTTAGAAGCCAAACTTTCCACTTGTAGATGAAAACTTGATCTCTCTTGAGGCATCTGTCAGGAAGCTTTGATGGGTGGAGGGAGTTCCCCACTAAGAAATAATATGGAAATTTTAAACTTCTCTGTAAGCCATGAGTGGGAGAGGAACATATAGACCATGGTGAACTGCAAAGGAGGACACAGCCTGTAAATGGGGCAGTCTGTTGCTGAGGAAGAAAGTACTGGCCTGTGAAAGAGCCAGAAATAACTCAGAACATAAGATGTATCTCTGATAACATGGTCTTACATACAGGTGCCTATTTAATTTTTAGTTTTGACAGAAATGAGATTTCTATGTGGTTATTTCTCATGCTATCTATATGAAATAGAAAATTTAGTAAACTATGGCTCAGGGCTGCTGAGGAAGGGTTGGTGTTTCATTAGTATTAAGTATGATTGCATAAACTGGTCTGAAACTGAAGGCTGTATTTTCACAAAGTGAAATACAAACAAAAACACTGCCACGAGCTAAACAGCAAGACAGAAAGGATATGTGTTCTTTTCAAGAAGTTGAGAAAATCAGCTTCCTCCACTTTTTCCAATTCTTCAAAATTGAATCTAACAATGAATGAAAATTCTTCTACTTAGAAAAGTATAGAACATTGATGCTTCTCTAAGGGCAGCATTTGCAATGACATCATCATTGCTGAAACATAACCTTAATGATAATTTAAGCCCCTGATACAGGTCTTTCATTTGCTCTTGAACCTCATCTATTTTCAGGAGCAATCTGCTCATCTTTAACACCCCAAAATGGCAGAAATCAATGTGTTATTATGCTGTAAGAACAACTGAAATGCAGTCTTGAACTTGATAAGAAAACTATAACCTTCCTTTATGTTCACAATTTTGCCTTCCACAAAATGTAATTTAAAGAGAGAATTTAAGAACTTTATCGTAGAAATACTCCGTCCTCCAGGCAGATTTAGCTCACAGATCTTCTACCAGATTCTGCCACTACAAAAATATTAGGAAAAAAATAAAGGAATAACAGGAAGACCCAACATTGACTTCAGCGCTTGAGAAGTGTTCATATATGAGAAATAGACCTCTAAGGGCCACACAGGGAGAAATACATTTATACTTAATAATCATGAATTCGAAAAGCAAATCAGAGAACTGCAGCAAAACCCTTGTTGAAAATTACACCCAAAAATGTTGAGAAAGAGGGTTGAAATGGAGAATAAATTGTGTGGTTAGGAAAACAGTGAGAGAGATTCAGAAAAGAAAACACAGCTTGAGAAGATTTTTAAAATCTGTGAGTGTAACTCTCCTTTCACTCCTACCCACACAATCTTGCTCAGTCTGGCACCTGAGTTCATTGCACCAAAACTTTATACTGGGGTAGACAGGTATAAGGCCAGTAAGTTAGTAAAAGAATGTGTGAGGCTAAATCTCGAACAGGAAGGTTAATACTTCCACCCCTTTTTTAATTACAGAATTGCAGATTTTCACTTCTGTGATTTGTGATTCATCTTATAAAGCATAAATTTGCATTTCACCTTATGTACTTTGTTCTTCCACAATGAATCTACAGGATTTTTATAGCTTTTCATTGTGCTAACAGTATGCTCCCAGAGGAAAACTGATTTATCTTTTTTTTTTTCATGAATTAGAGAAAATCACAACTCTGCAATTCAACCCACTGAAGGTGAGTTTTTATTCAGCAAAATGAGTGCGCTGACTTACCCAGGCCTGGGCATCAGACAGGAACAGAGTAGGATACATACAAAATAACACAAAGCCCCCTTTGGAACTGTATTGTGTACCTGAGGTAGCACTGCTGGTCCTTGTCCTGCCAACCTCTGCAAGGAGCTGACCTGAGGAACCTTAATGGGCACTGCAGTGATAGTTCCCAAAGTCTGTTGGAAGAAGAACAGTTGAACACAGCTTAAAATACTTGCACATCTTCCCCAAATAGAATCTGCCCAAATCAGTGGTTCCCCTTCCAGCTCTTTCTTTGTCTCTTCTCAACCTGTGATGGAAGGGTGTAATACGTCAGACCATTTGAAACTCTTCCTTTTCTGCCTAAAGAGTCAGAGACTCTTCCTTCTCTTTAACCTCCTACACAAAGCACCTTTAACTGAAGCCTTTTGTCTCCTTAGAGCATTTGGTAATTCTGAGTGAAAAGGATACATCTCTCATTGTTGTGAAGTTTTTTTGGTACACAAAGAAAACACAAGCATGTGGCCATGGCTGAAGGCTGTCTAGGCACTAGCTTGTTTTCAAAAGGGATCTGAAGAAAGGTGAAATGCACCACAGTGAAACTTCAAAATGCGCATTGGCATGATGATGCATTTCATGGTAGCCAGGGTCACAGGAGAAGTTCACTGTGTCATAGTAAATAGTAAATACTGAATTATTAAAACTGAAAGCTACCTATAAATCTACTACAGTGCATTGTAACATAACATTCAGCTAAGACAACATCCATTTCAGCCAACACAGCAGTTATTACTATCCACACTTATTTTCTCTACTCACACTTCTCTTGGTTGTGCAACAAATTAATCCAAAACTTATTTAAGATAGAATATAATAAACTATTTCTGTTGGATGGGACTTACATTGATCATCTAGTCCAACTGCCTGACCAACAGTTAAAGCATGTTAAGGGCATTGTCCATATGCCTCTTTAACACTGACAGGCTTGGGCCATTGACCATCTCTCTAGGAAGCCTGTTCCAGTGTTTGACCACCTCATCCTCTCAGTAAAGAAATGCTTCCTGAATTTCTCTAAATTTAACTCCCTTCAAAACAAAAGCATCAGATCACAGCCAGCAAGATACAGTATGCTAATATTAACCCAACCTGGTGAAGAAATTTCTCAATAGAAAGCAAAATACAATGTAATCAGCTTGAGGAAAGCAAAACTGTGGCAAGTCCGTATTGATATGGTCTCCTCAGACTGCAACGACAGAGTGGTAAACCAGCCTATTTCATTCTAGCTACAGAGTCTGATAAGAATACCATGCATTTTCATGCAGAATATTTTTAATAAACTTGTCCTACAGAGTTCATATTTTTACTTCTGCTACTCCTCTTGGAGACATTTGGGGGTGTGATGTTCTATACTCAGCAAAGATTAAAATTAGCATAAGATTTGCCTGAGTTAAACAATAAGAAGAGCTGTACTGTTATAAACATGCAAGACTATTTTGCCTGAGTACTCATGGATTATCAATACCCTGGATTATGCATGGAAAAATATACTCCATTAAACTTCTGTCTTGAGCCAAGGTCAGGGGGAGGATGCATGGAGAAAGCAGCATTTCCACCCATGGTTGGCAGAACAAGTAAGTTACACATTCCTGCAGAAGTAAAGGTATTGGTCACAATGAGGAACAGAATGGAGTATTTCCACTGCAGTTATCCTTACTGGGTGACACAATGAATAAAAACAATTGGAAGGTTACTATGAACTATCTGAATGAATTACTTCTTTACCCTGTCTACCATATCACAGCCTCACACACTGGGAAGCACAACATGACGAATTCCTACAGTTTGGAAAGGAGAACTTGAGCTGCCACCTGCTGCTACTGCCACTTATTAGACATGTCACAACTTCCTGCTTTATATTAGCATGAACTAAAATTAATTCAGCACAGATAATTGCTTTTTAAGGTGAATACCAAAGTGAACTTTCCAACCCACACTAGAGGAACTGAACGCTTATCACAAGTATGATCCACATTTTCCCTCCATCCCAACACTGCTTATACATAAAATGAGATTTCTTTCACAATGGAGTAAAGCATGAGTTTTCCGTGGAAATCCAGGAGCACCACAACTTCTCCTGGGCTGCATATATACCCTCTACAAGAACTCTGTACAGAAGTGCTACAAAAGGTGCAGCCACACTTAAAGCACGACCTTCCAGAAGTTCTACTTCCTTTAAGTTAAACAAGTTCTTCCTTCTGGAAGGTCATACTTTAAGTGGCTGCACCTCTCATAATTTTTATATATGCTACCTGTGACCTTGTGAACACTCATTCCGATATTCCTATTCCTACAAACACACATGAGTTTGCAAGGATTTTCAAACTGGCCTACAGAATGCCATGTACTAAAATATGCATTTTTCTGGTCTGTGTTCCAAAACACTGAACAATTGAGCCAAAAAGAATGGGAATGAGAAAAGAAGCAAAAACGCCATAAAACTACTCTGCACTGTTTTGTTAGCTTCACTTGAAGACAAAGCCAGGATGTATTGTCTGTGGGTATCAGAAAAATGAACTATCATTAGCTCTGTCACCGGCACTCTCAAAAAATTTGTCAGATTTATTTTCCTGAAGTATGAGTTCTGCAGCAATCTTGAGAGAAGAAAAAAACAAATTATGGCTTTCTTAGGTTATGAAATTTTCAGTGACAAAGATGCAGCCTCCTGTTTACAAATAGTTTTAGAGTAAGGATCTGTTATTTAATATTCAAAGAAGCAATCTCAGTGTAAAACTCATATGGCCAAGGGAAAATTCAAAACCTTAATCTCACATTAATAATAACACTATAGTATGTTCAGACAGAGAAAAACCTAGGAATCTATTTTACTTTTCACTATTTACCTTGTTTTGCTATTCTTTCCCAGCTTGGGCAATAAATAGTTCAAGCTGTTATACCAGCAGAATTCAATGACAGAAACCTCTGTACTTTTCCTGTAACACATTTCATCTGTTATCTCAGGGTATTTCACCTAAGTCAGTATCATCGTCTCTGTTTCAGTGATGAAAAAAGTCAACATTTAGAGATAAAATTATGTTGTCAGGGCCAGACTGTTGTGCAGGTGGAAATGGAAGCCAGACTTCTTACTTCCAGTGTCTCATCCATGTGATTGATTATTGATTATCTCATCTGTGGATGCAGAGTCACATCTGAGTCACCTCATTTTAGGTCAGGTTTTAATGATCAGTCAGGATGCCTCTATGATGATGGGCAAAAGAGGTGAAGTATAAAGCAGAGGGAATCACAGTTGTGGTCTCTGCAATGAAGGAGATGCAGGGGCTAGAATGGATGGTTGGGCAGTTTTGCTCTGGATGCATATTTCAGTGCATTTCAGAGCACTGCCTTGTTCCAGTTTAAGCAGTAAATAAAGGAGAAGATAAAACTACTTGCCTGACAAACAAAAAAGTAAATGTCTTTATCTGATGTTCTTGGCCAGGCAATGAGAACTGGACAAACTCCCCATGTCTTAAGCTGTAGCAGGATGAATACTGCTCACACTCACTTTAATGCTTCAGTTCTAGCTGGGTCCTCAGCTCATGGGCCACAACAAGTGAGCAATCAAGACACTTCCCTCAAAAAGGGAAGTAAACTTCTTTTCCTTGTTAACAGTGCCACCTATTTTCACCCACAAACCTCCCAAGCTTGCCGTGGTGAGCCTGGTGGATCAAATACTCATCACTCACTAATTCCATGCTCTCATTTTCATCCATGTAGGCCTTTTTTTTTCCTCTTTCCGTTTTTCCAATTTGTCCAAAGAGCAAGCTGGTGCACATTCGTATAAACCTTTAATTAACAAGCTGAAAAGACATTTTTCTGGCAATGCCTGACCTTTAAGCACTTTGTATGAATTTATCGATACCAGCAGAAACAATAATTTAAAAGGTTATTTTATGAGTGCTGAATAGTTTATGGCAGCACTTTTGTCAAGATAAATGAGTTTCTTATTTCTACATTTACAGCTCTAAGCATTTTAATAAAATAGGTTCATAAAAGTCAAAGATAACTCCAAATCTCTCCTCTATCTAAGTCTACTTGGGTTTTTCTGATGATGCCCTGAAACACGTACAGTGTGGAGGGAGCACTGAAATGTGCAGCAATGGGAGAAAGTGAAGAGATGAGTTTCAGTTTGCTCAGAACTGTTTTGCTTTGATAGTATGTATTTCGGCCAAATTCACTATCTTTATACTGAGACCTTTTTCAAATAAAAACAAATTCATCAGGTGTCTTTCATACTGTCTAATTAACTGAACTTTAAATCCAGCAGCACTTACTATTCCAGGCAAGCATTTGGAAGCTCATGATCCCTTGCTAACTCCTACCTCAAGCAGCAGCCCCAATCCTGAACTGGAACAGGAACTTCAGCCACTTCATCACCCACTGTAGAGGTTAATGTCGACTGAATGCATACAGCTGCAACACAAACCATTTCCAAACACCTATCTTCAGTGACTTATACAGAGCAGACAGTTATCTCGTATGTCAGAGACACCTTTTTTGCTTCAGCAAGACACAGATGCCCTCAGACAGGAATCGCAGCAGGCCCACTGTGTAGGTGCCCTGCAATTTCAGTTGTTGGGTAAACATAATTGAGTAGCACACTCCAAAGGGTCGCATTTCAAACTGCAGAAACAGGTGAAGAGATGCAAATCAAATGATCTTTTTCAGTGGTCAGTTTACTCACTAAGAAAATAATAAGAATTTAAAAAAGAGAAAACCAACTAAAAAGCCCCAAAACAGTTGCCTTAAAAGATAAAAAAGCAGTTCCTCCCACATGATCAAAAGAAAATGAAAGATTTAGAAGTTATTGCCAAGTGCAGTTAAAAAAGAAAATAATTTCTCACCCCCAATTCTTCTATTAATACCAAATAGCATTGTAACTATTTGCTATATTTTCTCCTCTTATGCTTCTTGTGCTTTAAATCAACACCATCCCTAGTCAAGGCTCTCAAAGAGGGATAGAAATGTGGGGACAGTGGCAAGTGGAAGACAAAAAGTGAAACAAAGAAGTACAGTATGGACAGATAAGAAGAATTCAAAGGATGAAGGCTAGAGATGTTTAGAGAATTAAAAGGATGCTGAGGCAGAAACAAGGATGAGATTTACAATGTCGATTACATTGTCGACCAAGGGCCATACATTTAGTTTTCTACTAATAGATTATAACTTCTTTAGTCAATACATGAGTTTTTAAATCCACAACCTATGCATGTTTGTAATTTTAGTAAACTTCTGCCTTTCAACCCTGAATGAATAAATCTCTCTCTCTCCAGATATGTATCTCTACTTTATTGAAAGATATTTACATTTTGCTGTTTGCGTGAATATATTTGTCAGACCATTGCTATGTTTGGTATGAATTACAAATTCCTTTTCCCTCTTATTTGGATGCACAAAAAAATGCTTAAGGACCTGTTCCTACAATTCATTATCCATACAAAACTCATTGTTGAGCATGGATACATGAGCAGTTTAGGATTAGATCATAAACTGCTCGGGACACAGCTCTCCCCACATTCCAGAATTACACCAGTACAGGGAAAGTCACTGAAGTCAATCACTGTAAAGAATCAGACTCACTGAGTAACAGAAGGTTAAAAAGCCATATAGTTTCAAAAGCTTTTCACTACAGCATGTTACCAAAATAAACACTTAACTCAGGAACATATGGGTTTGTTATATCTTAGCAGAACAGTTCAATTATTTGAGTTCAACTGACACTGCATTGCTGTATTATTTGCAAACTATTTTATACTAACATCAACAGTGCAGCATAAATACTGTGTTTGCACAATGTATTATAGAAACACTAATCTTTTTCTTTTTAAAGTACATATGCATCTCTCTAAGATCTAGGTCTTCGTGTTGCAAATAAGACACCTAAGCTATTAAAAAAATGTTTTTGTCTGTTATGTGTTCAATATTGGCAACAACAGTTTTACAGAATGGATTTTTAATGTGGTAGTGACAGGGGAACAGATTGCTATGGCAACAGCAAAGATGAAAATTCTTAACCTGAATGGATCGTCACTGAAGTAATTGCAGGGTTTTTTTACCCATTCTACATCCATTTTACAACTTGAACGCAGCATTCAACCTTGAGCTTGCTTTATATAAATGCCAAGCACTATATGCAGCCTCCAAGTTCATTTGACATAAAACTTTCTGCACCTTACCTCAATAATCCAGGATAGTTGCTGTCTTCTAGCTAACCTAACCATCTGAATGCTATTATTTTTCCACATAGAACACCAGTAAAAGCCCTGTGCACTTGGATGTAACTTTGAGGCTCCTGCAAGATGTGTATGCATACGTATTGCATATTATAGAACCTTCTAGGGTTCTATAAAAGTCTGTGGAAATAATTTTTCATTTCAAAATATGGTCAAATCAATGTGCATGGTGTTTTTAATAATCTGGTGGAATAATGGCATATTTCAGTTTCACACTCAGACTGTATGCAAAGAGACTGCACTTCAGACACATAGTTTGTGTAAACGGTAATTTAATTGGAATTTCATAGGCATTTACAGATTTCTCTTCCAGCTTTTCAAAGTGTTTGTTTTCCTCACTTCCTTTCTTTTTACTCAGAATTCCTTAATCATGCTCTTGTATTCACATCTATTATTGTTATGAAGTAGACAATCAGAAACACAAGTCCTATTGTTTTTTTAAAATATCAGTATTTTTTAATCATCCTTTCTTTAGACACTAAAATACCATTTAAACCAACCCTCATTATAGCCAATTAATGACGACTCAAACTGCACAAGATGCTTTTGCACTCAAACAGCCTACAACTGCTCTCACTGCCTGCTACGTGGCCCAGAACCAGGGTAGCCACAGGCAGCAAGAGGCAAGGTATCACCTTGAATTCCACACCTGCTTTGAAAACAGCAGTATACCAAATTCTTAATTGCTGCTGAGGTCTTGATACTCATCCTTTTCAACACCACTCATCTGCAAGGAAACCCACAGTGATATCAAACTCATGATGGTAGCAGAGGAGTACATGGAGAGGTGATACAAACAATTTTCTGCTTTTCCCTTAGGCTTTTCAGAGCACCCTTGAAGTTATGCCTGCTTTTACTATGGCTTTCGGGCTTTTCAGACCACTATCTACTTGCCACTTGCACATTCCCATCTGGGTAAACTCAAACGTACAAACTGTTTGAACACACTGTGGGTGTGTACTCTGGCAAAGGAAAAACGTGATGAATAAAGTTCATGAGTTTCCCTGGTTCAGAAATCCCACTGGTTACTTATGCAAGAGGATAGATAGCTGTGCCAAATATGAGTTCTTAAACACAGCTTCCACCACCTTATTTACTGGTTAGGGTTTGGGGTTTTTAAGGCACCATTATTTTTATCAAAGGAAAGTACGGAATTTTCCACAGTCATTAGATCACACTCTAAATTTCTGAAAAGGAAGAAAAAATACAAAAGAAGAAGAAAGTTTGCCTGTGTGACTGCATTAGCATGCACATACCTGTTCTGTGAGGTGAAGCTTTATTCAGAAATCATATTCAATTAATTAAGTCTCCACCTCCAGCACAAATGAATATAGTTTCACTGAGTTGCAACAACAACGCTCAGCAGCTGTGATCACACCTATAGTCTCTTGCTCAGATGATTCGCAATAGATTTGCTGTTTAACTACTAAACTGTTCTAGGTTGATGTTGTTTTTAATGACTAATGTCTTCAAATTACTTATTCTCTGTTCAGTCTGCAGAAATGTTTCTGAGCAAAGGGGAAAATGCGTGCACAGCGTGTCACACAAAGCAGTTTCTAGCCTTTCCCTCAAGTGAGTTGAAGCATAAGTGAAAATCTTCAACAGAGCCCCAGCAGCTGCTAAAGTACTACTGCTCTACTCCAGTTGCAGGACATGAGGACTAGGGTATGGAAAGAGAAGGCAGGGGGAAGGAAAATAAAGGAGGAAACAACCATGATTCCTCACCTATCAGAATGGCCCATGCAGCCTATTAGGAGCTACAGAAAAATTATCTTCCAAATTATTCCACTTTAGCACCCACAGGGTGCTAGAACTGCTTTTGCAGTTCTTGCTCTGGGTTTTTATTATGCATCCTTCAGTCACTCTGAAGAACTGGAAAACACGAGGGAAGTGACAGCCTGAGATGATCTAATTGCTCACTGCCACACAGTCCCTTTTGTCAGGTCCTGAGCTGAACTAATTCAGCTTGCTAACCAGGATAAAGAAAGTTTTCTGCCAGTTGAATATGCTTAGGAAAGTATCTAATAAGCACAGTATAAAGGCAAGGGTTAAAGCAAGGATTCTTAGCTAGGGGGGAGGGAGGGATGGACAAAGACCACAAAGGCAGAGGAACAGAAAAATTGAATGATGGTTCCAACCTTTTTGAAGCATGGAAGCTATCAAATCAGTTCAGCCATAATAACTGGATGTTATTACCAAAAGTAAATTCCTTCAGCATAGAACTTGGCGAAGGAACATGAAGACTTTGCTGAATTACATATAAAGTGTGTATAAACATGACTGATCTTAAAATTCTATTGTTAATATATTTAGTTGTAAAATGAAGCAGTAACTTTCTCAGGAAATGTTAATTTGTATGGGCAGCACTTCCCATTAGCTTCCTCCATTTTTTCTGTAGGCAGACTACTCAGCAATATTGAGCCACTTGCCCATCAACAAAACCCAGTGGAAAATACTGCTTTAGTACAGCATGGCAGAATTACTGTTGCTATTGAATTTTTAACTTTGGTATTCCACAGTCCTAGGATTGCAGCTGTGAAAAATCATTGCAGATATTGGTACGTATCAGCCTTCTTTGAATTAAAAGAAAAAACTGAAATACAGCAGCACCTCATTTAGTTTTGGAGGGTGATAAACTACAGCATTCACTTACAAATGTAATTGATTCTTTGATGATCCAAATAAAAAGGCTGATCTTTAATGCTGATTTGTTCAGACAGCAACAGGATTTGGCAAATTTATGCTTACATAAATAAATTCATACATACATATGTAAGATATACATACAATATATGTATGTGAATACATGAACACACATTTCAGAACACATAATAATATATTAAACATAATATTTTTCCAGAGTTGTAAATAACCAAAGTGAGCACCAGTGTTTCCTTACAATAACAGAGCCAGGAAATTTTAGAGTTATTAAGTACAAAAACTTCTCTTCCTCCTGAGCTGCTGCATTAATATTAGCACTAGCAGAACTAGTCTTATTAAAGACTAAAGTCAGCAAAGGTTCCTCTGTTTCTGAGCCTCAAAATTGCATCCGTTCTGAAGTGTAGAAATTATAAGAAGAAAAACAGAAAAAATCAAACTACAACTCTGGTCTGCTGTATAGCCCATGGGACTTTTTCTGGCTTCTACTTAGGATGCTTCATCCTGCTAGTCCCAGATAAACCTGGATACTGGGACATCTTTCAAGGTCCTAGTAAGCCATGTTTCAGAAAACGCCCCAATGTGCCTCTGTCCAACCTAGCTCCAGCTAAAGTGTTCAAAATCATCTTCTCATCCCCACCCCCTCAGCTGCTACCAAGCCTTAAAGACAATAAAATCCTGATGTGCTTCATATTTATCCATTAATATTCTCTGGACATCTGAAAGTTTGCTTCTTGGCAAGCATGGAAACATCAAGTTTGAGGTGGCAACAACTCTACCTTGAACTGAATCCACAAACACATGAAGGTATGCATGGTACAATGTCCAGCTCTTAGGTGCCTTAGTGCAGGTCTCAATTAGGCATCCAAGTTTCCCTGTGTAGGGTATCCAGAGTTTGATGGGGCACTTTGGGAAGAAATTTGTAAATCAGCACCCTAGGGCAGAAGATAGATGTCTAGATAGATGTGTTCAATAGGAGTGTTTTACTGTGCTACTGACTCCAGGCCTTGGTACTTTGCTCTGAAAGAGGAGACCTGCTTCGCTGGGATTCACCTCCTTGAGCCCCTCCCTGGAGTCTAATAGGTGTTCAACCACTTTCATTCAAAACACACTCTATGTGAAAGCTATACTTTCCTTTCTTCCTCCTTCCCATCTTTCCCTTCAACCAGTTTCTTGGGAGTTCATTCACTCCAGAGAAAGATTTCAGTTCCTATACTCACACACGGCTCTGTAAGCCATTTAACTATCAGAACATACTTGGGAGAAAGACTCTTCTTCCAAGATTTTCTGCTAAATTAGTCAGTGAGAGAAGAATGTGGTCTTATGGCCCAGTGGTTAGAGAACACTTTGGGGAAAAGGCAACCCACAGTTCCAACCAATGTTTTGACCACCTTGTTGTTCAACCCTGTTATCAGCACAGCAGTTCTTACAATGTCCCAGTGCAAACATTTTGGCACATAGGGAACATGACTAGTAGAAATAGAGACATTATGGATTTCACCTAGATTCAGACTTGACAGCTACTGAGCAGAGTTTGAAGATCTAAGTTTTCAACTCCAGACAGCTAGGTCCATTTCAACACTGAAGTACTTCTAAAGATGTAGTTTAGAACTCTTCTGGCAGAAATAAAAAGATGGGAGAAAATATGTCCTATTTTTCAGCTTTATGTCCTATGTTTTCAGCTTGCATACTTTGCAAATTAGATAGCACAACAATAATGCCTTCATAAAGGCAGAACCATGAACCTTTGTGAGTCTTAACTCAGTTCAATGAAGGTCTGTGCAGGTACCCATACAGAGTACACTGCAGAGATCAGGACTTAACCCAGTCATTCCTAGACCTAAAAGGGAGAAAATGTGTTGGTTGGTTTGGTTTTTTTTGCTGGGTTTTTGTTGGGTTGTTGTTTTTTTTTTGGGGGTGGCTTTTTTTGGGTGAGGGGTTAGTTGTTGGTTGGTTTTGTTGTTTTGTTGGGTTTCTTTTTAATTGGAAAATGGTATCTTAAATCCCAAATAATTGCCAGGGAGACAAAAGCGAACTTTACTACCTGAAATTTCTATTAATTTTTTAGACTGACTGACTCTTACTCACACAGGGTTATTTATGTCATGACATTGACCCAAACCCCAAAATACTAGTAAGGGATGCTACTCAAGTCTTCAGTCATCTTCTACTCACAGACATGAAAGTTCTGTATAAGCCTTCACCTTGACACAGCAAACTGAAAAATCATAAAATTTAGGATGAATAGATCACAAACACTGGGGTTTTTTTAAGTTCCTTTTCAAAGAAAATGTAATAATAATGATCATTAATGGCATACAAAGCCTATTGTATTATTATTAGGAAAATGGTAGTGATGCAATCTTGTAGATTAACTCTGCTGATATGAATCTAGCTTCACTATACTTGACTTCAGTGGAGATACTACAAATTCACTTACTTAAAAATGCTCATAAAAATTGTTGAGTAATATTTTGTTATTAGGAAGACTTATAAACTTATTGAAGGACACGTACACCAAGACAAAGGTTGCTTCTCCTTCTATGTAATAACTTCTAAACTCAGAAACAATTTCTAGACACAGGCTGGAGGAACCAGAGTTTAAGCTCATATTCCTCAAGACTTGAGAACAAAGTATAAACACTTTGAGCCATCATACTGATAGCTCAAAGCCACTTACTCTGGCTTTAAAGCCCACATTAAGAACACAAAAAACCTGAAACCTTTTATCTTCTCATACTCAATAGAGAGGCTGGGCTTTTCCAGCAATACTAACAAATGCAGTGTCTAATTTTCTGTATAACAAGAAACATTAGAAAAGTAACACAAGTCAACAAAATATAGATTATTTGTTAATATTTTGAAAAGAAGAGTGCAGGGGAAAATGAAAAGCAATGTTTCATTTTGAAGAAAACATTGTAAAAGCAAATAGGGTCATGGGACTTTATTAGAGGACATGCTAATTAATTACTACCTACATCCTTCTAAAATCATACCCCATAGTATCCCTAACAAATTTCTACAATATTCTCATTGCTATTATGCTAAAATAGTGGTCTTTAAAAAATACTTTAGTGTACCAATTCTTTAAAAAGAAATGAATATTGTATTAAATTAAATTAGGCTTATTTGTGTTTTTATTTGTCAACTGTAAGGACAGAAACATTTAAGGAAAGACCATTACATCACCATTACCATTTCAGCAAACTACAGGAAACACAGTATTACTTAAATTTTATCAAAGCTGTCATGAACTTTCTGGTACTACCTATTCAATCACTGCTAGTTCAATGATTTTGTATGTAAAAATGAACTTATCTCCAAACCAGCCAGTCTCATTGTTTTATTCAGCGAGGGATGCAGCAATCAAATTTTTTGTAATATCACTATCCATCACTATATGTGCAAATTTGATGACACAGTCACTGAACTGGGGTGTTAATAAAATCAAACAGGCTAAACAGAGGTCTACAATAAGAATCTCATTGAGGGATTAAAAAAAAAACCAACAAAACAAAACAGTTGTACCTATTAACTAAATGTCTTGTATAAAAGCAGTAGGAACATGCTCTTGCTTTCACTTGTCAAATCTCCAAGGACAATAAATATTGTCGAAATGGCCAAAGAATTAGACTGATCAAGAAGATTAAGACCCCAGCACAGAAAAGCAGGTAAATACAAACTCAGTTACAAGCACATGATTAATCCTACAGAAAATGTGAATTATACACGTTAAACTCAGTGTTATGCTCAAGTAAATGATAGACTTGAACTCGTTTTCTGAAATTATTGATATTGAAGCCTGAGTGTAAGCTCAACAAAAAGAATTTTGGTTTGTCTTACCTTGCTTGGTACCTGGCTTATTTTAAAAGGGTCTATGTTTCGGTTTTCGTAATGATAAAAAATCCAAGTCCAATGCAAGTCTTTCTACCCAGAGGGCAAAAACGTGACTCAAGACTACAGCGTACCTCCTGCACAAGAATTATCTGCACTGAAAGAACATCAAGCCTAAGAGTGATTTAAAAGCATTCAAAGAAGAAACAGGCTCATGATAAATAAAAGTTAGTAACTACACTTTTCCCACCCATACACACATAGATGAGTATCAAAAACCACACGATATAGCTGTTAACAGGCATCCGCCAACACTCTGTCCTTGTCACTGATGGAAATATATCTATCTTGCCATTCAGCTATTCTCTAAATTTAGAGATGAGCAAATTTGGTTAAATTTGGATCAGATCGCTTTCTGACTCACATTATCCTGCAAGTTAGCAATCCTTTGCACGTCACACAAAAAAGGCCACTGAATGTAATACACAGTCTCTTCCCTTTATGAGGCACTGCAAACAGTCAAAGCAAGGAATACAAAAATATATCATTAAACAACAGGAAACCCATACAAACACTTCTGATATAAACAGCAGAACAGTGCTTATGAAATATGCATTCAGAGAGCCAAATCTTTAACTAGTGAAAACTCACATAACTCCATCATTTTGAGCACGACTATCTAGATTCTTAGGCAGTGAGGGTCTGCCCTTCCATACAGGAATACCTCCACAGACAGAATTTTTTTCCCTGTCTCTTTCACATACACAAACACTTTTAATTGCTAATTGTGTAGCAATTTAACTTCAATTTTTATAAAATGGCTGTGATGTGAAGAAAAGATAACAACTAAACCCTAACATCAATAAGTGCTAATAAATATTAATATAACATAAGCACCACTTTTATTGCAATGTGAAACCAGTTTATTATCCACAGATGAAATCAAATTGCTGCCTTTATTACTGTCAGGAATGACTTCTAAGATATTTCTATTTACTACTTGAATATTCATCAGCACCCTGTATTTACAGCATCTAGTCTCTCTCTCTCTATGCCTGCCCCACGTTTATACATAAAATAATTTAAGAGCAGTATTTTCTGATACAGTTTTCCAATTAATTTAGACACAAATGCACATTATGAGATTAATAGCAGACCAATTGCTAAATCTGATACAGTTATAACACCAAGAGAAAATCTTATCATGCTTGTATTTGCAATATGAACACTGAAAAAAGGTAAATACAGAGTTTGCAAACTGGTATCAAACACTCAAATTCCTTCAAATTATTCAACTACCCACAAACTCAGTGGATAATGAAAAACCACCTTTTGACAATAAATAGAACTAAAACATTTGGCAATATTCCAAAGCCTTTCATTTCCTAAAGTGGCGCCTCTTATTAAAGTAACAGTATAGAAGCGGATGTTTTTATGCATCCTGTAATTTAGAGAACCTAAGGGATGATTTCCCCAGCCCCAAAGTTGATCATCTTTCATTACAACAAACTGCACTTCAAGTGACACAGCCCTCAAGTTTTTTATCCATCCTCTCGCATTCTTTTCCCCCCATTTTAAATGGAACTAACTTGAAAATTCTGACATTTTCAAGAATGCCTGCCTGGTAATTTCTGTGAGGCACAGACAGCCTCCAATTACAATGAAATAACTACAGTGTATTACCATTTTTAGAGCATTCTTTGGTTTTCTGAAGTGAATGAAAGCTCTCCATGGGAGCTACTCTGATTAGCGTCAGAACAATAATGTGCTATAAACTCTAAGCATTAGAACAAGGGATTCAGAACTTTGTTTACATGGATGATATCTAAGCATGCATAAAAATGTCCCAGAAACTTCCTTAAGGGGACTGCCTATATATTCTTACATTTTAAGACTTCCCTTGTTAGCAAGTTTAAATAGGTCTCAAAAAATGGCATGAAATTCAAGCAAATGCATTTCCCTCCTTTCACCTGGTCTCTTTTGTTTGGTTCTCTATACACAGGCCAGGTAATCACTTCTGGCTACAAGGATCCATATATACAAAGAAGCTGAGACCTCTGTCATTCTTCTGCCGTACCAGGAATCACTGGCAAAACAAAAGTCATTTTAGTTAATCTACTTCCACTCATGTTCCTTAGTAGACACTCTTCCCAGACACTTGCAGGAGGAAAACCCATTCCATCAACACTGAATTAGCACATCCATACCCACATCCCACTTCACATGAACCTACAGAGAGGATGCTTAGTGGCACAAAGGCTGCAGATGACAGAACCATAGCACGGTCTCCAAAACGGGGACTTCCTATTGTTTCCAGGTTGTTTAAGTTCCTGCAACATGCTGCTTGTTCGCCAATCCCCACAGAAACAAATTTGGAAAGATTGTTCCTAGATTCTTACAACGAAGCATCAGACAGTCAGTGTGAGTCCACTTTTCCTTATCCTTTCCTGCTGAATACTCAGTTGCCTTCACTGGAAATTTTTGGCTATGTAAGGAATACCATGTTGGCCCTGATCAGGTTTTATTCAGTTCCTGAGACTATTTATACAGTCTTTGATACCAGGGGGTGTTTCACCCTATTGCAGCCCAAATGAAAATGCAGACAAAGAAAAGCAGAAATCCATGCACTTTAGATGTATTGACCATATATGTACGTCTGGGATATTTAAAAGGAAACCATTTATAATCAAGAAGCATAAGTGCTTATTCTGACATTTAAATATCCCATCAACAGCAACCAGCACTGCAAAACGGTTTAATTAACCTGAAAGGATGTAATTTTATGCTATTTAGCAAGAAATACAAATTTTAAAGTGCTTTTACGCAGTATATATCCAAGTAGTAAGGCCAAATCCTGCTCTTAGCTACCCATATTTAAATATGGAGTAGATTCATTTACCTCCCTTAATAAACCTGCAGTGAAGATGGTGCAAATACAAGCCGAATCTATTCCACATACTCTATAATCCATTTCCTAAAATTGCCATGCTTTTTACAACATTCTAATTGTGGAGTTAAAAGTTAGTAAACCCCAGTGACAGAATGGATCACTGGATGGTGTGTGGGGCTGTGAATCCTTGGGGTTTCCCCTCTCCTTGTCTTTTTGATCTAATTTGGCTGAGCCACCTGTCCTTCTCTACATTTGCAAATACCTCCTGAAGATAACTTGCCTTAAAGCTACCAAAGGGTAATGCAGGAGACCAAATATGTAATATTGAGTCCTTTGAGGTCCAGAATTAAAATAACTCAATATCTTCATCCTGCTCATACTCACAGTGAGGCTGACATCCTTCTGAAAGCCTGAGAGGTGTGATCCACTTGACAAAATGCCAGACTGTGATGGATTAATCTCTCTGCTGTGTGACCCCAGAATTCATTTCATCTCTCCGCACTCTGATTCCCCCACAAATTTTGTCTTGCCTGCTTGCATTACATGTTCTTTAGCAGAAGAGCTCCGTCAAAAGGTAAGTCTTCAATGTCGGCTATGGAGACCAAACAGGAAGGCCAGTTGAGTAGTTTTTGACTCTGTTTCAACTCTCTGCTCTATACAGGCATCTGTGTGTCCCCAGGCAAGACGCTTGGCCCCAGGTATCACAAGCAGTATTTCTAGTGGGATTTAGGCCAGGGAATACTTCAGATAATCTCAGTTCTCTACCTCTGCTTGTTTTAATTTCTGCAAAGGTTTTGGCACAAAATTCCCTACCTATGCTACTCTCCACAGCAGCTCAAGTGGGATCCCAGAGAAGGATTTTGGTCCTTAGGAGCTCTCTACAGACAGGAGACTTTCCAGGAGGATTACACTTCAGAATTCCTCTGTCTACAATAACTCTGGTTTATGAACCCATGGGCATGACAACAAGTGCAGTACCACAACTATCTCATCCTTGGGCCTCCCTGTTCAAAATCTTCCTGCCACAAGCTTTCTTTGTAGTTCTCTCCTGTATTGTTATTCCTAATAGAACACTGTTACCACATCAAATTGCCCCTGTAATCTGTCAGAAGCAGATAGATAGTTCAGAGTGCTAATTTGGCCCCGGCAGGAGATCCAGCCCCCACTTCACATTTGAGGAGACTGTAAAAAGCAGCACAATTTGGGGAAAGCCCGTAGGAACTGTCACCCACACAAAGCAATCATTGCTCTGTTCCTCCAGGAGAGGCATTCAGAAACCAGCACAGTGCCAGACAAAATGAAGCACAAGTGAGCCCTTAACAAAACTCTTCAATATCTTGAAATTAATGAGCCATTGCTGATCATGCCACACCTGGAGAAAGATATGACCGGTGTGACAGTAAGACCAGAAGCCAGGTACTCCAGAAACACAATTTTTCTGGTACATTACAACAGACATTACAGATAGTCTTCTGATGCCAACAAGACTGCCAGTCCTCCTGTTCATTGCCAAAATTACCATGGTAGTCATAACCCATAATGCAGTGTCTTCATTCTTCCCCTCCCCTAGACTTTTTCGGAGCCTCTGGATCTTTCTTTCATCCTTCCCTTTGCTGACTAGTTATTTCCGTCTGCGCCTTGGCACACTGAGATCAATGTGGATGCTGAAAATTGAACACTAGATCAAGAACTATGGGGCAGTATGGGGCAAAGAGCTGTGTCAAGAGCTAAAAGGGGCCATTGCATGCTCCAAGGACTTGTGGGACAGTTCTTGCTCCCAAAAATGGAGTGTGCAGCATGGACATGTTTAAGGCATTCTCAAAATGACTGAAAAGGCCAGTAGTGTTGCTGCCAACACAAGGATCCTTCCCAAAGCAACTCCTGTGAAGAAGCATAAATTGATCTTTTATTTCTCAGTTTTCCAACAGCAAAATGTGGAATAATAGCACC
Source organism: Coracopsis vasa (assembly GCA_026283785.1). Classification (NCBI taxonomy): domain Eukaryota; kingdom Metazoa; phylum Chordata; class Aves; order Psittaciformes; family Psittacidae; genus Coracopsis; species Coracopsis vasa. The sequence goes on from JANHGB010042439.1 coordinate 26,591, forward strand.
TTAGTCATAATAATTTCACATTGTGAGGATAAATTAACTATTGCCATATACTCAAGACACTGTGGCAACATGGATCATAGAATAAACCTATCTATAGCCACATAACCAATACAGATAAATATATCTATAAATAAAAACTCTAAGTACTACTGCAATACAAATAATAAATAAAAGTTAAAAAGACTTAGTCATACACGGAGGTGGATTTCCAATTATGGAGGAAGCACTTTTACAGAGAGCAGAGTGGAGCACATTAAGTGGGATGGTGAAGAGAAAGGTAATAAATCATTCTACAAATAAATTATTCCAAAAAACAGCCATCACAGCAGAGGTATGTTCTTAAACTTCTGGAATGCAGTTTTTTCTAGTAAATTGAATATAGCTAAGAAGTATATATGAGCATTCCCCTACATATACAAAACCCACTTTTTCCTGGAACAAAACATGGATATCCATGTAGCCTGCTCAATCTAAACACGGATGCAAGCAGCTCTTTGAGCTGTGGAGTTAATGAAGCATTTGTGGAGAACAGTTTACTATCTTGCCAAGAATTTATAGCACTATAAATCCTCATACTGTATTTTACTTTGAAATAACCTCCCTGTATAGACAAGCCCCAAGACGCAACAGCACATGTGCATGGGGAAGCTTGCCAAACTTTTCTCCAGCTGACCCAGGGAATACATATGCGAGAAGGAAAGCACAGAGAAGAGCAGATTTTATGTTGCTGCTTGTGGAGTTCTGATGTCAGTGGAGGGAGTTGGTACCCTGCTATTTTCTAAGAGCCACAAAGAGTAATAGAGGCTGGAGCATCACATCAGGAACACAGACAAGAGACAGCTCTTTTATTACAGCAGTATCCAAATATCCCTGCACCTAATATCCACTTCACACTTCAGAAGCCTCTGGGACCAGTACACATACAGAACACGACAGGTATATTCAGAGAATACTGCTGGGCTGCACAGATACAGGTAAGATAGCAAATGTCTCTCTGGAATTAAAGAACTGTTGCTGCCTGAGAGGCAAAGGTTACCTTCAGCAGTACCCAGCATACTGCTACCAGGACACTGACAGAGCCATTCTGGATCACATTCCTGTGGGGCAATGTTGTGTGCCTGTATCATGATGCTTCATGGCCCAGGGCATATATGCCCTTCCAGTGCTTTTTTTCTTTCACTATAGCTCCTGAAAAGTAAACAAATGGTCTGAAAGCTGTATTCCCCCTTTTCGCTTGTTCTCCCAATAGCTGGCTGATCCAACTGTCTTTCAAATGGCCAAAAGGCTTTCTGCTTTCCCCAAACTAGGTTCTGGGATGCCTGCTGGCCCTCAGTTTTGCTGTTTCGAAGAGAATGAGGAGGGGCATTTTCTTCACCCAGCACATTGTTCCAGCACAGCAGATGGGACCTTGTCCTTCAGCAAAGCAACCTCAGATCCTGCTTTCTGTCAGAAAATGGTGACTAGGATAGGAAATAGCAAATACCACAAAAATACAATTACAATAAAAATGTAATTTGAGAGGTTTATACTAAAATCTTTTTATACCAGGAGTACTTTGTAGGTACAGGCATGCTGATATCCTACAACTACCCAGTAGCTCTAGGGCATTCTCTATACAGAACAGCAATAGCTATTCTCCGAAGGCAAAGCAGTCCTAGCGTGTATACAGCATATGCCAGCAAAATTCAGCTTATGCCAGCAAAATTCAGCTTTTGCCAACATAACTTGCTCCAGATCATCAAAATGAAGTTCTAACCTTCATTTCTCTAAGCAGGAGAAAGAGCTATACCCATGACATCCCTGCACATATACTTTCATCAATATAGCTCCATCAGTCATGTCTTCATACACTGGATTGACACTGAAAGGCTGCCAAGGAATAGTGTAGACCTAGCATTAGTTTCTGAAGCTCACAATTTCCAATGCTTACAGGTTTCAATCTTTGTTAATATTGCAACATTTCCTGCTTCTACAAAACATGTGATACATATCTAAACAATCTTCCAGTATGTTATGTGTATATTTATTTAGATACTTTTCTCAATGCAGATATGGCTTCCATTACAATCAACAACGTTTCAAAATCACAAAAACAACAGCCTAAAATGAAAGTGCTGACATGCAGCTACACAAATGAAAATTCTGTAACAAATTTACATTTAATCCCATCTATATTTGAAAGTTCTGTATTCAGATTACAGTGTTCAATGACCTATTTTTTTTCTGCTGAGTTTCATTTAGCATTTCATTCTTCCTGCTAGATACCACTTGAGATGACCGTACACACATCCTGATCCCCTTAAATGCTTTCGAGCAGAAACCACTGTTCAGAAACTCGTAACATTACATTTCATGCTCTTGCCGTTCCCCTCACTTTTCAGATACAGAGGAATAGGCTACATCAGTAACCTCATTTACTACTATCAGCTTGCCACCTTAACCCAGTTTGCAGAAAGCTGTCATTATCCCCCACCTCCAAACTTCATTCATTTGAGCAGAAAAAAAAAAATACTTTTCTGAGCCATAACAATGCCAAAAAAAAAACCCAAAAAATAGAAGAAGATAAAGTAAATGCTTATTAATAAATGTCAACTACAGTGATTGCAGTTAAGGTGTTACTGCTATTGATTGGTAATCACCACTCTGGGAACAATCAAGAATACTGAGCATGAAGCAAGAACAGATTGGGGTTTTTTTTACTGGACCCGAAAAAGAAACCTTGCAAACCAAATTTAGTTTGCGTAAAAGAGTGCTAATTAACATGCAATCCAGCACTAAGCTTCCTGACAGCCTAGGACCAAAGGTCAGCTTGCATTTACTTGAATTTATAATTCAGTATTTCTAATTGTTCTTATCCATGCCTCCTGACTACTATCCTCAATAGAAGAAACCATATATATATATATGTAGTTTTATATAGTTTATATATATACAATATAGTTTTCTGCTTTAGAAATTTGCCATTGCTCAGCTTCTTCTTCCATAAACAACTAATATAATCAGAGATACTAAATCACAAAATTATATTTGTTGAAAACTTGCAATGAGAAGACATTTCTAAAGTAAAACACCGGACCTCTAACAAAACCAAGGCAAACCCCTAGTGCTGGACAGTATTCCCATGCTATTCCAATAACAGCAAGCTTCTGCCTAAAATGAAGCTGTTCTTTGTGAGAAAAGTTGTAATGACAGGTCAAATACTGTTTCAGGTTTTAGAGAACACAGAATAATACTTATGCGCGAGACCCGTGTACTGCAGATTGTAGTACACTGCCAACTGCAGAATCACAGAATCATAGAATAGTTAGGGTTGGAAAGGACCTTAAGATCATCTAGTTTCAACCCCTCCGCCATGGGCAGGGACACCTCAGACTAAACCATGTCACCCAAGGCTCTGTCCCACCTGGCCTTGAACACCGCCAGGGATGCAGCATCCACAGCTTCCCTGGGCAACCCATTCCAGTGCCTCACCACCCTCACAGTAAAGAACTTCTTCCTTATATCCAATCTAA
>JANHGB010042441.1:0-52030 GCA_026283785.1 Coracopsis vasa
TCTCCTGATATTATTAAATTTCCTAATATATTCAGTGACGTTAGACCTCCCCACACAATGTCAGTGGAGTGAAGGCACATTATGTGGGGAAGGCGGCTCCTACATCCTGTCTGCAGTGTCAGGTCATAATCAGCTCCTGATAAAAATCTGTAAGAACCTAGTCCCTGAGCTCTGTCCCTTGTCACTGGCAGGTAGATACCATGTCCAGACAGTGACCCGTGAAAGCAAGGAGTAAGAAGAACAATTTAGCCATCGATGCACGACAAATGAGCAGCTTCTTCCCCCTCCAGTGCAATGAGTGTTGTTATTCCAAACACACACACAGGGAGAGCTCTCTTCTCCACTGCTGTGTTTCTGGCTGTTGCAGCAGTAAGACGCCATCCGATGGGTTGGGTGTTTGGGTTTTATTTTAATATTCTGTGTGTTTGGATGCTCTTTTCTTGGGGTTTTTTCTTGTTTACTTGGGATTTGCACCATTGAGTAGGTGGGGAAGAGGGTGGTGTAGTGTAGGGATTGCTATGGAGTCCTGGCAGAAAGCTGGGGCGGAGTGGAGGATGGGGTTTAGGAGGCAGATGTGAAGTCATCATGTTCCCCCATGCCTGTCTTTAGCTTTCCCTGCCCCTCTGCTCCACATCACAGCCCACACACTTATGCACCATCCCCAGTGGGAAAATCATCTCTGTTGCAGCAGGCAGTGTTTGCATGGAAATAAATAACCAAAGCAAGGAGAATGGCTGGAACAAAGAGGAATACTCAGCCATCACATTTCTGGGTTTTTCTAGGGTTTTATTTGTTCCAGTGGTATGCATCTGCCTGCAGCACAAGTTATCTCTGATGGCCTGGGCTGAGGGCTGTGGTACAGTTCAGCAATTCACTGTTCAGCCAGCAGCTGGAGAGTGGCTGTTGCTTTTGAGGAACCCCCTTCTCTCCCTCTTTGTCACTCTGCCAAGATGCAGAGGAAGGTTTGAAAGCCCTCAGACTGTTTAAAAAACACCCCTCGGACCAGTCTGTGTCCTAAGCCAGTGAAGGGGAATGTCCCTGATGCTTTTCGTGTGACTGATGTGATGAGATGCTGTGCAAGAAGCCAGTGCTGGCTGTGCTGAAGAGGGTGTCAGCTTTTAGGAAATAAGGACCTGACTGTTCAGTGAACAACTGCACTGAGTACTAGCTGAAGTTCACGAGGTCTATGGAAGCACTCACTAGGACTTCAGTAAGCTTGAGGTCAGCCTTCGAGTAGCTAGCTAGTAGGGAAGAAATTTGCAACAAGTATTTGAGCCAACCTGTATTGTGGCCTTGAGATCAGAATAGCAATTTCTGTTTAGAAGTATCAGTCTGTAATGACATGTTTAATATTTATCTTGGCAGTAAATCAGAAAGGTACCAAACTGAAGTCCATTAGATTAAATTGAAGGTAGAGACATAAAAAAGGATCCAGGTAGTGCCAGAGCGTTAGAGAGTAACGCATAAAGCAAGAATTCTTCTCGAGATAATTGCCAAATACCACGTTGTTACTGGCAGCAGCACAAGTTCATCTGGCTTTGACATTTTTGGGATTGTGTGCAGCGGCACAGTGTGAACCATTTGGGATGGGATGCTGCATGCTCGCTGCATGGGTGGAGGGCGACTTCCACTTGCTCCTTGCCTGTGCGGTGCTACTGCCTTGGACCTCAAACGGTTGTGGTTTTCAGTCGGGGGCACTTTGATACACACCACTTTGAGCAGAGCTTTAAGGGCTGGGAAGTTTTATTTACAGCGTCTCAGAGGAAATCTCAGTGGGGAGAACTGCTGAATGGATAGGACATGGGGGAAGGGAAAGGCAGAGAGCAGAATAGAGGGGAGATGATTTGACAGGCAGAGGCTTCCTAGAAAGAGAAATTGGACTTTTATCCTTAGGTCATGTGGAGACTGTAGTCTTGTAATGTCCATACATACCTCTGCTGTTCCTTGCAATACAGACCATTTCTTGGAGCACCCTTTAGCTATGGCAGTGTTTATATAATGTAGTGCTTTTGCAAAGCTGGTGTTGCTAATTAAAGTTACCATTGACACAAAACGACTTCTCACCCCAGCGTAACCTTTGGGTTCATTAAAAAAGAAAACACATACAAAATCTTGAGAACTGTATTTTTCTTGTTTAAATAGGCATGTGAATGCCTGGGAGACTTAACACAATAGGAAATAATTAAAGACAGCCTATGAAACTGGATATTGTTCAAATGAACATGGAGCAATCCCTGTTTATCAATCGAGTCTCTTCGTTGAAGGATAAAATAGAAGATGCTACTATGTAGTGTTTGTAAGCTGTGCCCTCTACACTTCCCAGTTAGAAAAGCATGCAGAGAGATTATCCAGCAGGGACATAACCATGTTTAACTCTACAAAAGAAAATATATTTCTGAATATGCATCTATTAATGTAATGGTATGGATTTAAAGGAGAAATAAATTCTATGTGTCTTACCAGTGAAAGTATATTCCTAACAATTGCTGCATCCTCTGTGATCTGGTGAGTGTGGGACCTCTCTGACCAATTGCAGAGATTTACCACCTGGTTGTCCCCTTACCCTTTCACTACACATAGAATTTTGTTTAAAGTGTGAGCTACTGCAAATGAGTGAAACCCAAAACAAAGGTCCTGTTAACCTTGGGTTCATTTACAGCTCTATTCTATTTCTACCCACTACCAAGGCAGTGCATTTCTTTGGCTGAATTGCAGTTGCTCACACCAAGACCGGATCTATCTCTCAGTGCTCAGATGTGGGAGCTGAAGGGCAGCATGTAAAAAGCCACACTACAGGAAACTTGGATGCAGTATTAGAAGCTGGGAAGAGGAGCAGGACAGTGCTTCTCCCCACACCCCTCTAGTGAATTTCTTTTGAAAACCTACCTTGGTTGGAACAGATCTGTAATGGGTTCTAGCATTCATGATTTTCCCTCCTGTTTTCTAGGATATATGTTTGGATTCAGTCAGTGTGTGGTATCCCTGCCTGTCTCACACATGGGTTTAGAAGCAGGAATATCTTTTTCATCAGGAGCTGGGTTTCACCAAAATGGAGCACTCACCCAAGTGCAGCTGGCTGGGTGGGAGGGAGCAGTTTGCATTTTTAATACCAGAAGTGACACACTGAAAGAAAATTCCTGCCAGTATGTAACACTTATGAGTCAATCCCAGATGCTGGATGGATTTGGGGTTTTTTGTCCCACCCTCCCTTGTACAAGCAGAAAGATTTTCAGAGGAGGGGCACCTACGGGTCCTGTTCTGGGGTGCAGTCCTTGTTTCTAAACACAATTATCTTTCTGTTCTAGGCCTACATATTATCAAGGGATTTTTCTGTCTTCATTTCCTTCCAGCCATTTCCAGCCTTCTCTGGTGTGTTTTAAAATGCTAGCAATTGTCTTTAAAAGTCTAATTCTTCTGATAAATGCCTGCCCTCTCTATTGCCAGGAGTGCAAGTGGGGCTGGGTGAAAGGTGTCCTGTACCTGGGAATTACATGCTCATCAGGAAGATTCCTTACATGCTCCCCAGCAAAGGAGCATGGGGGTCAGGATTTTAAAAGAAACGAGCTATTGAGTCCCTTTCTGTGCTTATAAGTGATTATGCAGGTTTATTGCATGACTAAAGTGTGATACTTCTGTTGCTGACAGGGAAGGCCGCTCTAATGCTCACATTAAAGGAGATTACCAAAGAATTGGAGATGTTATGCTAAAGAACATTCAGAGTATGAAGGTAGGAATGATCCTATAACTATTAAGCTTTGACACGGATTAACATTAGCTTGCTTTTCATTTTCATATGATGTTGCCTCTTTTGCTGGTCTTTGACAATTGTAATCAAGGCTTATGCAGTAGACGTTCCCTTTGATGAAGTAGCAAGCGTTTTTGGGAGCCCTGAGATTTCAGAATTGCAAGCTGATTTTAAATTATCCAGTTTCTTTCCTCATTCTATTCTCCAAATACAGGAACAACGAACACAAAAGTTCAGGAACATTTCATTTCCAGTTCTTTTTTCTTTCAAATGAGAACGCGAAAGAGAGGAATTTATATGGCTGAAGAGACTGTTCAAATGCCAAGAGTGCCTATTTATTCATGCAAATATAAGTGTTAAGATATTGCAGGAGTAGTGACTATAACCTGGATATTGATTTGATTTGGGAAACTTGCATTTGTGCATTATCGTGCCAAGGTAGATAAAAAGTATTTGAATAAATGCGAATAATTGCCTTTGATCTCTTTAAAGCTGAAAGCAAAGAAACATATATGATCTGTAAATCATAGAATCATAGAAAAGTTAGGGTTGGAAAGGACCTTAAGAATATCTAATTCCAACGTTCTGCAGACTTTGTGTCTGTTTCTTAGTCTGGCTGGAGTAGTATTTTTGATGCTCTGTGCTACTGAACACACAGCATGGAAAGCAGGCACAGGAGCCTGTGAAAACTACGGACTTCTACAATATGGATGGATAACAGCTTGCTTTATTGCAATGTAGCTTATGCATGCAGGTCAGTGTGTGGTGAAACACGGCACTGCACCTTGGGCATGTGCATCTCAAAGCACATTTGAAACTATCTGGTAAATCTTTCCTTGGTGATTGCCACTTTGGCATTAACTGGAGCGGCCTTGAGTCTGGAGGAAAAGGCAGTTTAATCTCTACAGCTCTCCTGGGATGTTCATTAGCGCTAGGCTTATCTTTCAGGAGGACAGAGAGATGCAGAGAAGTTAAATGACATGCAGGTGATTATACAGCAAATCAGAAAAAGGGAGCATGGAAATATTAACTTACAGTCCTCAGCATAGACAGCTTTCTCAGCAATAAGGCAGTCTTACCCTTTCTGCAGTATACTTAGCAGGAGCTGCCTTTTCACCTCAAGACATAGTTCAGTTGCATCAGAAGAAACAGAGGGGATTTTTCTACCTCCATCCCTGCTCTCAACAAGTATCCACTTTTCACAAACAGTTTTGGGAATCCAAGAGAGCTTCTGACAGACTCTGTTTCTGCTTTTGGTACCTTACAACATTAAACTGTCTGTCCTTCACTGCAGGACCTTCTGTGGCACTATTCTAAAGGCAATGTACAGTCCTCACTGTAACTTAGGCCTGTCAGTGTGCTTTCACCTTTGCCATTCTCCCTTTCCTGTTAGAGAATTTTCTGCATTTGCCTCGAGATCCACCACCACTTACAAGCACAGATATGTGGAGAAAAGAGGCAAAACCCAGTTTGACCTAAAGAACTGCACAGGAAACAATGAAGTTAGTTAAAACTCTACATATTTATCATGAGACCTGTTAAAAGGTCTGAAAACTGACACTTCTCGTTTAATTAAGATAGGAAAGAAGTTAAGAGCAAGTAATTAATGAGCAGCCTCTGTAGTAGTCCAGAGGGTCTTCTGTGTCTTTGCCCAAGATACAGGCTCATAAAATGAATATGCAGTGTATGGAGGAAGCAGTTTGGCTGTAGAGAATGTGTATTTCTGGTAAAAGAGTCACATATCACAGAAGAGAGGGAGTTGATTGGAAATGTGTCAAAAAGCACAAGCATTACATTAAGCCAAACTCGCTTCTCAAGTCCTTTCAACATACACATTCATTTTGTTTTTGTTGGTCATTAATATTCTACCTGGTACCAGGAGACTTTATTTGACTGCTCAGAGAAGCTCTGTGCATCCTGAAGAACCAGTTTACCTTTTGCAAAATTCAAATGAAGACCCTGTGATAATTATGAGAAAACACACTGCTGGGTTGTTTTAAATAGGACTTGTGAACGTCTGTGACACTGAGACCTAAATGAAGTTATGTTATTTCACGCAAAGGTCATTCACTTGCTCATGCTTAAGTCCCCTGCTGCCAGTGGGATCGTCGTAGAAACTGCACTAAGCAGAAGAGGATGTAATCCAAGGACAAAGAACTGACATTTCTGTCAGACAGTGCCTCCATTTTTGTGTTTGTTCAGATTCCCAAGAGATGCAACTTCTCATTAATAACAGGAGTGGAGCTAGAAGTCCATTTGCCTGCATCTCAGTTCCCCAAAAGCACCTAAGTGAACTGGGACACCTAAATCCCTTTATCCTCCTAGAAAATCCTGTTTTGTTTCTTAGGTCTGTATTCACATTGCTGGCTCTCTCCCTGTTGCACCTACTTGCATGAGCTATGTTCATGTCATCATCTTGCCTTTAGATTTCTCACTGATGTGAGACTTAGTTTTGTTTGCTCACGTACTTTTGTTTTACAGGGAATGCAGAGAGAATGGGGGGTACAGTTAAATAAGTAACGTCATTTCTGCTTTTCAAGTGAATATCAGTGCCATTGTGTTGTACAGTGATTTGGTTTGCAAAATCCCAACTGCTGTGCTAGTTGGATTTTTATTGGAATGGATTTGAGCTGAGTCATGCCTCACAGTAATTGCTAAGAGCTCTACCACATGCTCTTTTCTTTGTGCATGTAAGCAACTGACAATTCACCTGTGGAAGCACAATGAGATTTTAATGGAGTTGGAGAACGGGATCAAGAACTCTCGCAAGCTGGAGACCTTTTGCAGAGATTTTGAGCTACAGAAAGTCTGCTACTTGCCTCTCAACACGTTCCTTCTCAGGCCTTTACACAGGCTGATGCACTACAAGCAGATAATGGAGAGGCTTTGCAAACACTACCCACCAAGCCACATAGACTTCAGGGATTCAAGAGGTAAGAAAGAGAAAAGATTCCAATTCCTGGAGCTGGGGAATGGCATCCAAATCCATTAGAGGTGCCTGGCGGGACGAAATGAATAATATTTTTTTAAGCCTACATTGAAAGAGGATTGAGTTTCAAAATCCAGCACTCAGAAGACCAGAAATGGTAGGATTAAGATTGCTCTTGTATACACATTATGTCACAGTCTGGACGAGAACTTGGAAGAGAAATCTGCTGGGGGTTATTAAACACGGAAATGACATGCAGTTCAGGAAGTTACTTGAACTGAAAACAGTTGAGAGGTTGGGAGAGAGCGCAGGGAACATACCATATGTGCTTGTCTTGTTTCTGGATTTCCCTACAGATCCACTAGGAACACAGAATATTGGCCCAGGTGAACCCTTGGTCTGACTCAGTATGGCTGCTATTATTTCTTTAAGTGTTGTCACTTTTCTTCCCAGACATAGTTTGTTCTATTCCCATTCCCATGATTTGTTTCAGGAACTCAAAGCTGCCAACATGGTTTTTCTCAAAATGTGAAGAGATTTTCCTCCCATAGCCTGAACTCCCTGCCTGCTGTTTCTTTCTGATGATTTGTTTTCCTCTTTTCTCACCCCCGCCCCCACCCCCATTGCAAGCTATCTACTGTAGTACTACTAGATATAGTCCTATTGCTATTTAAAGATAACTGTATGTTATCTATGCAGCTAGCACTCAGTGCACATCCATGGAAGGACTTGGGCGGGGAGCAGTGCTCAATATGACTGCTCCCAGCTGTAAGATGTTAGCTGAGTTAGCTGCCTAAGTTCCCTTAGATGCTATATGATGAGACTTGCAGCAGACAATGCACAAAGTGCAGAAGTAACTTGACCTGTAGCAATAGGAAGTGCCACAGAGGCCTGTGGCACTGAAGTGCTGAATGACACAGATGTTTGCCTGGATGTAGCTACAGCCTGAATGATCTCAAGTAGTGCAGCAAGTAGTGCCTGCATTTCTTTTAGCCAAGGCTAGGTAATGAGGATGATGTGTATGATCCCACCTCCCCACAGAGTGCAGTGCCTATCAAGGTTTATTTCCAGCTCCACTTTTGAAATTGGTGGTGAAAATAAGAGAGCATGAGAAGGACAGAGTGACTGAAAGACACCATTGCTCTGGGATCAGTCTCTTGCCAAGGTGTTTGCAGATTTTTATCAAAGGGAAATGTGGATGTGAATCCCACCAGAGAGCACAGGTCTCCCACTAACAGATAGATGAACTGTGCACTGCGCGATGATGTAAGAGGGCAGAAAAAAGCACTGTTACTGTTCCCTTGACTGTATTTTTTAACTGACTCCAACTGCTCTTCCTTGTGCTAAAATCAGTCCTTAAAGTGTGTTTAGCCCATTCAGAGACTGCGCTTCCATCTTGGTGTATCAAGGTTGGTGCTCACATACATGATGGCACAGGGAGCCAGTCCCTGAGCTGGCTGCCCATGAAAGATCAAATGGTAAAGTGATTTTCAGCTTAGTTCTCTGAGCTTACTCACTGCATTGTTCACACAGCAAAAAGACAAGACACAGGAAGCAGATCGGCAGCAGCCTGCACCCGATTTGGCTTCTGCCATATCTGGTCTTCTGAGTGCTGGATTTGGCTTCTGATGCCACAGTAGGACTTCACAGTGCCTGCTTTCTCCTGTATCCCACCCAATCCTTCTTCACACAGGAAAAATCCCCTTCAACATTGGAGATTTTCCTTAGGAAAATCACTCCCAAGTGTTAGGTCACTTGCTGTTTGCAGTGTCTTTGGAGAGAATGAAGTAGAATGTGATGCAAATCAGCAACATGTAGTTCCTTTAGTTGTTCTCATTGCTGGAACTGAGGACAAACCCCTTAATTACTGTTTACTATCTGAAATGATACAATAAATGACACTGCCATTTCCTGGAGTTTTCAGGTATGTACCTGGCCCAGTGTGATGCAAGCGGGGGAAAATGCGTATTTTTTTCAAGCATACAGAAGATCCCTAGATTCATTGGAGATGTCCTTCAGGAGAACCTATTCTTTGGTGCACTGAATTGACTTGAGTATTCCTAACAAAGTTCCTGTGACTAAAATAGAGCAAACTTTTGGTTGAGGAAATAGACTGTCTCTTCATTACAACACTCCACCTTCTCCCCTCCACTCCATACGATGACGTCCAGAGTTTGTGTGGGTTTTAGTCTGCCTGAGTAGCTTTACACTGTGAAGGAGAAGGGTAACACAAGAAGGGTGAGGTTCATGAGCTAGGCACTGCAGACAAAAGCCATCTTTGGTTTTGAATGTTCTTGTAAATTTTTAATAAGCATTTTATGGTTTTCTCCATCTAGCTGCTTTGGCTGAGGTTTCTGAAATGGTGGCTCAGCTCCATGGCAATATGATAAAGATGGAGAACTTCCAGAAGCTGCATGAACTCAAGAAAGACTTGATAGGCATAGACAATCTGGTGATTCCAGGAAGGGTAAGTTACCAGAGTTGTGATCAAGGTCTGATACAATTTCAAAGCATTAGGTATATATTAGAAACCTATTTTTTAGGAGCAGCTGTGAAACTGCCTTTCCTCATACTGACATTTTTTCCCTCACCAAGAACTATCAAATGTAAACATCATAATGCCATAGAAAACAGCAGCCTTTAAAGTGGGAAGAAGCAATCATCTTTATTACCTTTTTACTGGTTTTATTAGGCTTATCTTATGTGTAGATTTGGGTGGTTTAGGCAATTCCAAACACCTATTACATCAGAGGTGGTAAAAAAGTAATATTTATCACAGCGTTCAACACTTGAGCAGTTGCACCTTTCCTGATTTCTTTCTGCCCTTAATTTTTGGGTTTTCCAACCCTCAGTGCTAGAGGATGGCAGATAAAAGGAAAAGTAAGACATTAGTTCTGGAGGACATTCAGCCCTTTTATGATACCTAGGGTTGAAACTCATGGCCCTGGGGAACAAGCAGTCTCCTTAATCTACCTGTAACATTAAGCAGTACTTTTTGAGACAGTGTTGCCTTAAGTAAACACTTTTAATTGTGTTATAGAAATATCAGCGTCTTCTTCTTACTTGTCAAGGCTTTTTTTAAAAACAGAGGCTTATTTCAGAATAAACAAGCCTCAGTGCAATATTTTGGCCTTTTTAACTTTTCTAGGTGCATGTATTTGTACATGCAAACCTGAGAGTTGTCTGTTGTTGACGTCCCCCTACTCCCTGACTTTTGTGTGTAATAAACAAAACCAGTACTTGCAGCACCTGAAATGGTGGGTAAAATGCATTGTTAGACTGTTCTTGCCCCTTATGTATTTCTGGGAAACAGCTTGGGAAAAAGATGAGTTTTGCATTGAACTGCAAATACAGCAGCCCTTGAACTTGCCCTGCAGCGCGTCCATCTGGCCCTAGTAAATCCCACAGGATAGCTACTCTGCTTGCTGTGCTGTGTCCATGTCTACTGCCACAGCAGGGTTGTGGCAGGGAGGCAGCTTCCTGAGCTCTCTAAGGTCCAGTTCATATCAGCATTCAAACATGTATAAAAGGGGTTTGAAGTTGATGTGCCATTGTGAAGGCAGTGCCGGGCACAGGCATTTCTGGATTTGTGGTCATTCCCCACTCCCTCACTTTGCGTCTTCCCTGTCTCCCAGAAATCTGCCAGGGCTCATGACTCCTTCCAGTGATCCACAGACACTTCCTTGGCAAGCCCCTCACAGCCTGTGCATCTTTCTATCACATGAAATTAAATGCTGTCATCGGGTGTTTCTGCTACCCTGTTCTATTTAAAGACCAAGCAGCCTTCTTGTCATAGGAAGTTCAAGAAGAAGGCAGACGGGGTGCAGAAGTTGTTTGCCTGCCAAGACAGAAAGCATTGGCCACTATACTCTGGCACATGCCCAAGATGTTGCTGCTTCTAGCCCTTTGGCAGCTTATCTGGCTCCAAGTGAATTCCCTGCCTCAGTGCAGGCCGGGCTGGCAGGCAAATGGCACTATCGCCCACAGCTGTGTTTACTCTAAGGTGGCTGATTTTCACATCTCAGAGGAGGAGTCTCACGTTAGGCTGGTGATTCAGCTGTCCTAAAGGATGCTGTAGGTAACCATCCTTTTCCAGCTGTCCCAGAGTGGGGTCTCCAATGCCACTGAGCTGATTCCTCTATTGGATGTTAAAATATCCCATGGTTGATTGTGCTTGCAGATTGTAGTGACCTGCAGCTCTTGATTCACGTCTTTGCACAGCACTTGCCATGGTGGTGCTGAGCCTGCAAGTGACTATTAGGTGGTACCATATACATTTTAATCAAGATTAATATTCTTCAGTGGCCAGCAACAGCTATCAATGGCTACTCTGGTAACATGAGTCTACTGTGAGATAAGGATAACCACCTCTAGCCACTTTTTCCACCCCTTAGCCCTTACACAATGCAGGTAGAGGAACTGGACGCATCACAGCAACCCTGAGGTGACCAGAGTGTCTCGCTGAACTGATTAATCTTAGAGTTTATGTCCAAGCTGCAGGTGATTCTGATGCTTTATGTGACTTTTACATTCACAATTACAAGTAGAATGACCTTAGAAAGACTGTAATAAATAAATATAAATCTACTGGCAGAAGCTGGAGGGAGTGACTGGAAAATGGTATTTTGATGGGTTTCAGGTAAGTGGAAGGGAGAGTTGCAGTCTAATTTACAGTAATACCAGGAAATTCAGCATTTTGAAAGTTTCAAATGTGCTACTTTTCCTATAATTCAATCCCTAAACATTCTTTAGCAATTTGATCTGAATTAATGTACTGTATGATATGACATGGATTGTACCCACATAACTCACACTGCCAGACAAATTTCTTTCATTCCTGATGGTGATGTTGATTTGTGTAGCTGATGTATACATCTCAGTGAAGAGCTATGTGTGCCATACACACAGCAGAAGCTTACCAGTGACTAACCAATAACATACAGGCCAACTTATAGTTAGTTTTTACATCATTTGTACCATGAAAAATAAAACAGAAAGGAGGAGCTGTCTGAAATAGCAAGTGTTAGGTAAAGGAAGTTTTGCTTAGCTGAATTTTCTTAAAGTGAATGAAAGACTATGAAGGAGTTTATCCTAAAGACAGTTATGAATAGAAAGAAATTGTCCTATAAAGATTTTTAACACATATAATAAAGAAAAGAAAATGTCTTGGTGACTGATAGTCAAGTCAGTCCCATGACCAAGTAGTCATATTTCTGTTTGCATAGTAAATAATGGTAATATTTATTTCTGAAGATACATATTTGTTTTGTATTTGTTTCCCACAGGAGTTCATTCGACTGGGCAGCCTCAGTAAGTTGTCTGGAAAAGGTTTACAGCAACGGATGTTCTTTCTGGTAAGCAAGGAGACAGTTTTTCTTTATATAATTAAATGTAACTATAGGCAACTATTAGACATACTGGTGGACTTGAATTGTGAATTACAGCGTACATGTAGCTGGTTGTTAAGAACTTACATTTCTGTCCAAACCCAGTATTCTCTTTGTAACTGCTTCTTAAAAAAGATAAAGCTATTTTCATGTGAGACTGTGAATACAATAATAAAATTATACCTCCTAGCACATCATCTTAAATAAAAGCAGAGTCATTATAAAATGAAAAGTGGCACCAGGGTTAGTGATCATATCCAGAAAGGAAGATAAATAGTAACTCCTGGTGGTATGAATGATAATCCACATAATGCTCTCAGAGCACATTACAGAACCAAGTTTATCCAGGGTTCAGCCCACAGACTCTCCCAGTGTGTTGCTGGACCTGCCTTTACCTGGAGATACGTTTTGTGGCTCTCACATGAGCAAAGGTGATATCCTCCCACCATCACTTGCACCATTTTCAGGTTATGTGGATCAGTCTGGCAGTGTTCAAGACCAGGTTGGACAGAGCCTTGGGTGGCATGGTTTAGTGGGAGGTGTCCCTGCCCATGGCAGGGGAGTTGGAACTGAATGATCTTAAGGTCCTTTCCAACCCTAACAGTTCTATGATTCTATCCACAAAAACTGTAAAGGTGATTCCTCCTTCTTCCCAGCCAGCTGGCTTGCTCCCAAGCTCTGCATCCTGCTGCTGCTGCTGAGCCCTTGGTGCCAGGGCACCAGCAGGATGCCCAGCTGAGTGCATAGATTTTTTTAGTCCAGTGTTACAGTTCTAGTCCAGGAAAATACTTCCTTGGCTTCTCTTATGCAGAAGGTGAAGACTGGGGGTGTGTAGAAACAGCTTGCAAGTGTGCTAGGCTTTACAGGATGTTTGACATCTAATCTTTCAAATGAGCCAAAGATAGAACAGCTAAGTCTACCTGGGTAGGATTATCCTCTGCTTTTAAAGGCACTAAAGAGGAAGCCTAGTGAATATGGTACACGTTTTCTTGCGTACCACAATTCTTGTTACCAGATGATGCCTCCATATTATACCTGTATAAAACATTTAAAGTCAGTTTCTTGTGCTGTCAAAAAGGTCTGTTTCAGGCACCAGAATCTTTTTGCAGGTAAAATCCCAGGTATTCTGGGACTCTGAATACTCGTGTAATCATTAGCAAAATTAAATCCCCCTCTAGTGGCTGATCCACATAGCTTAAGAGTTACTGCTATTGAGTTGTAGGTATCTGTGGTGAGAGCTCAGCTTCACACCACAGAGTGTGATTTTCTTGCTGCAACTGTCTGGTTTGAGACAGAAATCCTTTGACCCAGGTGGCATAGTGAAAATATGCCATTTGTTTTATAGCAACAAAATGCAGGTGGTCATTTGACATGCTTTTGATAACTGCTGTTATATGCAGAAAGCTCTACCAGTTGAGATACTCAGTGTCTTCACCTTGGTATTTCTAACCTAAAGCCATCTGTACCTGTCCTTCTGAATATGGGGAGTAACAGATAGCCACTTACTTCAAAATTACGTTGGACACACCTCTCAGTCGTGCTTACTTACTTATCTTTCCACACAAATCAGGAGAAAACATTGGTGAAACACTCTTATCTTCCATAGCTTCAAAGTGTGGGAGAGTGCAAAACGTATTACTTGGTTTCACTGCTGTTGTGGCTTGTTAGTTCTGACCCAGAGATCATGAAGGGAGCATTAGAAGGCATCATAAGATATCCAGTGGAAAATTGTGGGAACTTGTCTGAGACCAGCTGGGAAGGAAGGCAAGGAAATTACTGGTGCTAATCCTAGGTACTGGAATATTGTGGAAGCAAGTATTTTGAATTCAAGCATTAGGACTGCCATATAAATAGCCATTATTGAGAAGCTTTCCCATATTTATCATTCATTTACCATGTTTTTTTTCCTACATACATACATGCCAACATCATCCTGATAATGCTTATTCTTGCTTTTTAGTTTAATGATATCTTGTTGTACACAAGTAGAGGCCTGACAGCATCAAATCAGTTTAAAGTCCATGGGCATCTCCCACTGTATGGCATGACAGTAAGTATCATGAGAACTTAAGGGATATGTGCGTAAATGGCCATTTGTCATCCCATCTGCATTGCTTGATGAATTTCTGCTGGACTGAAAGCAGCAGCCAAGGGCTGTTCTCTGATTCAGAGGAGTTGTGGCTACATTTTCCAGGGCCTGATGGGGCTGTGTTGGGTTTGGTGTGTGTTCATGCAGCGTTCTACACAAAGGTGACTATATAGCAGAAGTGGAGAAAAAAAGGCATTTGTGGGGGCAGCTTCCTCGTAATGCAAACTTCTTCTGCAATGGGTTCTTTTTAAACCATAAAGTTGTCTGTGATTCTTACAAGTATTTCATCAACAATTGCTTATAGACACCCTGTGCTATGCAAGTAAATAGGAGCGACAATCTAATTTCTATTAAAAAACACTTCCTAATGTTTTCAGCTCTGTATCTTAAAGCCAAAGTGGTGGAAAGCTGGCAGCAATGTGTTGGAGCTCTTGTTACAATTCTTGTGGGAAGCAGTGAATTGAAGCCGATAGCACCTTGTTACCTCCTCTTCTTACACAAGTTCAAAAATATTTTAGCTAGTTTCAAAACACTTCCATCACCCCCCATGATTTTCACTGGAACTTCTCATGGGTTTGTATGTACTCAGTACTGTATTCCTGAGAATTGAGTTAGGTAATCACTACCACTGTAACTGAATTACTCTGAACACCTGCAAAGCTTCAAGTTTTAGCTAGGGTTTCTAGAAATCCACTCTATTGATAGTCCACTTGGCATGGACTTGTTCACAACAGAACTGTGTTATGCTGCAGTGTCCAGCATTTAACATATCCTTTTGCATGATTAATCACTCTTCTGATAAAAATGTCACTGTTTTCCTTCTGGTTTTGGACACTAAGCAGACAAAGCCATGCTTTTGGTGTAAGAGGTTATTGCAGAACTTACTTTTTTTCCAACTTCAAGCCACCATTTTTTTCGCAATACCTAGCTCAGAATTGTTGTTTGTGAACATTTATCTTAGTTTTCCCCAATGGCAAGAGCTTGTTCAGTTCACTGTTTCACCTTAAGAAATATGTACTTCTGCAATCTGACTGCATTTGGGCTTTTATATCTCAGATAGAAGAAAGTGAAGAGGAATGGGGGGTTCCTCATTGTCTAACACTGCGAGGTCAACACCAGTCCATCGTTGTTGCTGCAAGGTAATTCAGTGAGGAAAATATACATGTATAAACCGTATATCTCTGCAGCTTTCACAGTGGGACAGGTAAAAAAGCAGAGGCAGCATTTTGTTTGGATTTTCTCTTAAAACAATTTCAAAAGCATATTGTTTTGTGAAAGCCACCTGTTAAAAAACAAAAAATGTGAATGGGCAGAATAGAGTGGTAACTGGGCAGGTTAGAACCAAACCTAAGTTATTAGGAAAAAAAGCCTAGCATTTTGTGCCTGAATTCTTCACTATGAGGGTGGTGAGACACTGGCACAGGTTGCCCAAAGAAGCTGTGGCTGCCCCATCCCTGGCAGTGTTCAAGGCCAGGTTGGATGAGCACCCTGGTCCAGTGGAAGGTGTCTCTGCCCATGGCAGGGGGGTTGGAACTAGAGGATGTTTAAGGTTTCTTCCAATCCAAACCATTCCATGATTCTGTAATTCACTTATTTGAAATAAAAGTAAGCTCAGATTGTGACTATCTTTTAGCGTTTCCTTCCAGCCTGTATGAAATTGAGTAAAACCTGAATTCTCATTGTTAGTACCCGCTCTGAAATGGACAAGTGGACTGAGGACATTCAGATGGCAATAGACCTGGCAGAGAAAAGCAGTGGCCCTGCCCCAGAGTTACTGGCTAGCAGCCCACCTGACAGCAGTAAGTAAATGCTGGAGAGGAGGTTTTATTCATTTTTATCAAGTATGATTTGGTAATTGCTTCTAAGTAAAATGGTGAAAAATGCTGGCCACAGGTCAAACTGATACATTTGAAGCTGATTTTTATATATTTATATATTTATATATGTGCCATTTTAATGTTCTTGTTGATGTTAGCAGAAAGTTTCACTGAATAGAGAAATGACTTAAGCATAAAGATTCCAGGAACTATTTAACAAGATCTGGGCAGTGCCTGTCCTTGGAAGGTATTAAAAGCAGCAACAAAGCACGGTAGTTAGTCTTTGATTCTAACACGTAAACCAGAAACACGTAAAAAGATATAATCTATTTAACATCTGCACAAACTTACTTTTAAAAGTGTGTTTTAGTTCACAATATTGTGGACAGAATTGATTTGTTTATTTTTTCCAATTATATATGTTGTTGCATAGAGGAAGAAAGATGCTTTTTCCCTGCATTTCATAGAGTCTCCTGATGAAACTACTGTAGACCAGGAATCTGAGGACGACCTCAGTGCATCCCGCACCTCACTCGAACGTCAGTCACCACACCGTGGCAACACTACGGTGCACGTCTGCTGGCACAGAAATACCAGTGTTTCAATGATCGACTTTAGTATTGCTGTGGAGGTATCTACCTCAGAACGATCTGAACTGCAGCTCCAGATTCGCTCTTGAATGACAATTTCCTTTTTGCTCCTCCTTAATAAGTGCACTATTCCGTTGTCTCCTCCCTGTTCCGTTGTCTCCTCCTGGGGAAGTTTCAGGCACACCTATTTAATTATCTGTAAAAGATGGCATAAACCATCAGTCAAGAAACACGTATCCACTCCTTAGTGCATCTTCATAATTTCAGTTAGAGCAGTAACTTTCATAGAAGTAACTGTCCAAAAAAAAGTGCTGATGCCCTTTAAAATTTAAAGCAGGTTGAACTGCTTAATGCTCTGTTATAGAGGCATTAAGTCATTGCTTGAGCTGAAAGGATATTGTCTCTAGCTGCTGCAGCCAGTTTTACTTACATGTATTACTAACAAACATACTTTCTTTACCTAGCCATCTTTTCTGGAACCTTGTCTCATTGCTCAGTCTCATCTGCTTTTTCTTTATTTGCGTTTTCCACCTCAAAATGAAAATCCTTTTTTCCCTCCCCAATCGCAGCTAAGCCAATTTGATGTGCGTTCCTTAATTCTGTACTCAACAGACGAGATGCAGGCATTGACTTTTCAAAGACTGAAATGAAAGACTCCCCGTTCAGTATAGGTTATAGGATGAGGTGGTAAGCCAGCTTAGGTGTTCTTCCTTCACTCAAGGGAGTCTCCAGGGAGCTCTGAGTACTTTATCACAGTTCTCAACAAATGGAAATGTATGCTCAATGGAAATGGTAAAAGGAATCTTAAAACTGAGAGTGGATTTGCACTCACTGGGCTGCCCGCAGACATCAGGCTACCATTGTTCTAGAGAAGACGTATTGCTGATGCAGAGCGTAGAGATGCAAGGACAGACATATTCATAGTTTGTGTAACTGCCTCAGTTTCTAAACAGAAGGCGAGTTTGTTGCTGAAATATGACAGAGAAAATTATTCTCTACTAGAAAACGCCGACTGTAGAGCCTCATGTCAATCCCATGCAGGTGGACTTTCTGCTCTCTATATCCTTATGTCCTGCAAGGGAAGAATAGTTCAGCACGGACCAAGGTCTCATATTTTTCCCTAAAGCAGAGGGCTTATTATAAATAGATGTGAAACTTAAACCAATGACCAATTCTAACGATTAAACATTTAGTGAGGCAGATCTTCTGGTCTGAGATCAGTGCTCATTGTTCCTTATTTTTATTCCTCAAATGAATGCAAACAAAGCAGCGAAGACCAAACACACCCCGGAGACATACATTGTTCTGTGAAAACATCATCTTCAGCTCCACTGCTGTTCCATGCGTGGCAGGTCACGCTCATGCTCACGTCATTCTGTTGGTGGCTCTCACTTCAGCATTATCGTTTATTTTCTTTGTGTCTCTCCCTCCTTTCTGTCTCTCCCATGGTAGAAGATCCTCTCTCTGTCAGTGACTGTACTTCCCTACCTGCTGGACTGATCAGTGATCAGCGGCCTGTTCCCATTTCATATGTCTGCTGGTACCGAATGCAAAGCGTGTCCTTTTATGATATCCTCCAGAGTAATGAGGTAACAGAAAATTAAGGAGTACGCCTGTAACTTAGGGCAAGGAGGCACCAGTCCAGATATCAGAGAAGGGGATGATTTTAAAGCAAAGGCTTTATTGTATGTCCAAGACTGGTGAAAACAAAACATTTTCAAGAATATTTCATTTGAAGTAGATACCTCAGGACCACCAGACTTTGACTGTTAAGCTTTACAGATGAAGTTGTTAGCTTCTGCATTATATAAAGAGAATGATGTAAATAGCTATTCTGATCCATGTGAGAGCCCTTCCAGTCAGCAAGGAATGGGAAGGAATTAATTCACTGAGAATTCCCCTTGATTTGCAAGGCACAATGATACTGGACTTCTCATTATCACAATGTGGAGAGAGTTCAGTCAGCCAGCCGTTAAATA
This sequence comes from Coracopsis vasa, assembly GCA_026283785.1. Lineage (NCBI taxonomy): Eukaryota > Metazoa > Chordata > Aves > Psittaciformes > Psittacidae > Coracopsis > Coracopsis vasa. Next base: position 18,537 of record JANHGB010042441.1, read on the forward strand.
CTCATACTTGGTTACGGCTTCCTCCTCCTTTTTCTTAAAACATCCAGAATTCAGCTAAGACTAAGGTTAACAGTCCTTGTTTTTGAAATCTTTGAAAAGTTACCATGTGAGCTCACTGGGTACCGAGAGCTCAATCTCTATCTGTGATTCTAAAGTATGTCATAATTTTCCTTTACATCACAAATTCATGTCAGACTTTCTGTTTCCATTCTAAGTATCATTTTAGAAAGAGCAAAGACAGTCTAGAATAACAAGACTGATGTTTAGTAATGTAATACTGAAAAGCCAGCTCAATTAAAACAAAAATAATGAGTATAGTAGCTTGAAGTTTTTGGAAGTACCCAGCTACAAACAATATATATCAGATAAAATACTACTAAGAAGTAGAACAATGCAGAAGAAATATATATCCATTCAACCAAGACATTTTCACGTACAACAAGGTCACATACAACCAGATAAAGGCAGATAATTTTTCTTACAATAACTAAACTGCAGGTACCCTTCACTGTTTTATTTGGCTCCTTCTGATCTGTTTCAGAACCAGCTGTCTGGAAATCTCCTCAGAAAATTCAAGAACAGCAACGGGTGGCAGAAGCTTTGGGTGGTGTTCACCAACTTCTGTATGTTCTTCTATAAATCGCACCAGGTAACAGACTGCACAAGTGGGGGGGGGGGCTGGAAAAGACCTTTTGCTTTTTCAGAAAGGAGGGAGAGAAAAGCATCCATCAGTCAGGGGTGCTGTAGGCGAGAGAAGCAGGTGCGCTGGTCATGGCTGAGTAGCGGGTGGACCGTGGAGCAGAGCCTTTTCTCTGTCTGCTCCCTTGGCAGTTGAAGAACACATACTTCTTCCCTGAAGCTTTCATCAGTTACAGTTTGTGTCGTCCCTAAAAGCACAACAGATACCACTGCTGCTCAGAAACTGTGGTGTGGGTTTCAACAACAGTTTGCTTGCATAGAAATTCTGAGATTATTACAATTAAAGACCTGATAGTGACTTACCAATTTAGTTTACCGTTATGGACGCTTAAGTCAAGTCAAACAAGAGAGAACAGTGGCCAATGATTAATCCATATTAGCAAACATTCCACTGCAAAAGTCTACAATCATCTGTTGGACATTTGAAGCTCTGTATTCAAGGAGGACATAAACACAAAATAATTCAAGTTGCTACATCGTGTTTTCACTGCTATAGAAATCCTTAATGATGGTTTCTGCAATAAAAAAAAAACCACTGGTAGAATATTCATTCTCCCCCTCTGCTCCGCTCTCATGAGACCCCACCTGCAATACTGTGTGCAGTTGCAGGGCCCCCAGCACAAGACAGACTTGGACCTGTTGGAGCAAGTCCAGAGAAAGCCCACAAAGGTGATCAGAAGGCTGGAGCACCTCTCCTGTGGAAACAGGCTGAGAGAGCTGGGCTTGTTCAGCCTGGAGAAAGCTCTGGGAAGACCTTCTAGCAGCCTTCCATTACCTAAAGGGGGCCTAAAAGAAAGCTGTAGAGGGATTTTTTTTATAAGGGCATGTAGAGAGAGGACAAGGGGAAATTATTTTAAACTGAAAGAGGGAAGATTTAGATTAGACATTAGGAAGATATTTTTCACTTCCCAGTTCCAGTGAACATGTGTGCTGTGCCTGCTGATGCCAAATGATGGGGCTTTATGTTTGTCAGCTTGAAAGTAGTGATTGGTCGAGATTTCAGACAACTTTCTCTTGAGGAAATAGTGATGGGATCAGCCTGCAGCAGATCCTTGTGAGAAGGGTCTATAAAGATAGGCAAGCTGAAACTACCAGACAATTAAGCTCAGGTGATTGTATAAAGTTGGTGTTTTTTCATGCATGTGAGAAAACACAATGGTGAACTTCAAATTAATGTGTATGTGTCTTCCATTTTATGTGCTCTCTTTACTTAAGAGCATTTGACTGTAGAGCATTTTTTATTATTCCTTTTCAGGACAATCATCCTTTAGCCAGCCTTCCTTTATTGGGATATTCACTTACCATCCCTTCTGAATCTGAAAATATTCACAAAGATTACGTGTTCAAGCTACATTTCAAGTCCCACGTGTACTACTTCAGGGCTGAAAGCGAATACACGTTTGAAAGGTAAGTCGGTCTTCTGTGAGAGGGAAGTTGGTAGAATTCCAGGAGGTTAGTAGATGGTTAGTAGATTCCAAAGAAGGTTAGTAGAATGGAAGTTTACGTAAGTAAATTGATTCAGTAATACAGGCACATAGTTCAGCACAATGAGAGAAAGAACCCTTTAAAAATCAGAAGACGTTTTCAATCTGATAACTTTAGAACCAAGTGGTTGGGTTTGATGATTTGATGCCTGTGACTGATTAGTGTCATACTAATCAGTCTACTACACTACTGATTAGTGTAGTAATCACTACAAAACAGGAATTACCCAGTCAAAATTGATCAGGTTGGCTCTGTGTCTCACACTTCAGCAAGCACGTAAACAGATCACAGGACTCTTCAGAATAACTTCACTCCCTCTGGTGCAACTGAATGGAAAATCCACACCTGAAATAAAACTCTTACTATGTGTTTATGGCACTTCACCATGGAATTTTTATACCTCCCACTGAATTTCAGATGCATGGAAAGCCAGGAACCAGATTCTGCTCCTCCTAAATGGCAGTTTGAGGTTGTTCATACTGAGAACTAATGTAACTCTTTTATATGACACATTTAACGTCAAAAATCTTAATGTCATCTCTTACTGAAGAAATCTATTTTGAAGCTTTAACCATATCGGTCTAAAAGTATAAATTATGCAAATTAAGATAATTAAATGAGTAGAATAGGGAAAAGCACAAAAGCCCCTTCTCAGTTCTAGGAAAAAGAAGTAGGAACTGCAGCTAAATTACGTTTTTTCACTCTAGAAATAAGATTGGTTGGTCATGACTGGTCATCACTTGGCCCATCCATTAAAAAAGGAGACTGGGTTGCTCCAGAATGAGTAAAACCCTAAGTTCATGAATTTTGGGGGTTTTAAACTTCCTTTTGTATGTGCATTTGGCAGTCACTTGGATCTAGATCCTCTCGCCTTCGGCTAGACTTAGGAGTGAATTAGAGAGATGCTTCTGTAGGCACTGGAAATAAAACTCTGTACAACTGGTAGTGCAGACTGTATCTTTCAAGAAATCTGTCCTTCGGATTTGACCATTCTTTTGCTTGTGCCTCCTCCCAGATGGATGGAAGTGATCCGAAGTGCCACCAGCTCTGCCTCTCGCACCCGAGCTCTGAGTCATAAAGAGCCTCACGCCTATTGACGGCTAAACAAGCCGCCGTGTTGATTGTCCAGCAGCTGCTGATTTTGTAGAGGACATTTGAAACTCTTATCTCCCTCCAAGTCTAGGAAAACTTACAGTTTGGTAAAAGCAAAGAAACAAAAATCAGTGTGGTTTTGCAGAAACCGCTGCAACTCCTCCGCAGAACTGTTTAAGTTCTCCGTATGTTCAGGCTAGCGTACCACCATCCCAGTGGCTGCGGTTCGTTTCATGTCTCGTATTTTGTCATTCTGTGCTGTTTTTAGCTTGTGCCAGTATTAAAATATCGTCCTTATTAGAGTGCCAAATGCCAAAAGACATTTTGTTGCCTCAAAGATTGCACCTAAAACAAAACGAAAAGATGACTTCACAATCTGAACACTTTCTCCTCTGAGGCAAACACTATTTCTTCTCTTTTCATAAAAATATATTATTTTTTTTTACCATGTTAATCTGTAGACTGCTGGATTTTTAAATGTAGATGGACTTTCACAGTATAGAATATAATTATATATACAGCAAGCGGTCTAACAGGAATGAGATAGATAACTTTCAGATTTCATCTTTTTCCCCCAGTCTTTCTACATTTAATCAGCAAGGAATTACTAATTTTCTATCTTTAACACGGAAACAGTTTACAGCTCATTCTCATCTCCCCTTGGGGTTACAAATCCATGTGGTATAAATAAGAATCCTATACTTTATCTAACCCTTTTCTTGGTGCAAGTTGACCAAACTGTTCATCTGTTGGCTTTGAAAAGTGAGTACTACTTGCAAGATGAAAACTTTTTAAGATAATCCAGTGCAATATTATTTGGGCTGATAATGTACTGTGAATGGTATGTACAAGAAGAAATTAAAGGCTGTGGTGACATTCTGCTGTTTGTGTGAAAGAAAACCCAGATGCTGTGAGAACTGCAGCTATTTGTGATTGATTTGGAGAGTGTTTTGGTAATGCAGTTGCTGTAAGATGGGGGTACCCCGGAAGCCCCAGGTTTTTATCTTGCCTGCTACACCTCCTGGCATGACTTTAAGTTTCTGGTTGGAGTTTCAATCTCTCCCTCTCTTCACACATGCTCAGTATGCAGAGAGAGCAGCAATTCCACCCATTTCACATACCCAGCTTTACCACTGGCTAACACCCTAGTTTGGATCAGCTGTTGCCCCTCTCAGAAGGCTGGCAGCACTAAGTCTGCTATGCTTAGATGCTTTGCCTTATGTTTAAAGAAACACTTTGTCATGAGGGTGATTTAAAACTCCTGTGAACGCAAGTTCAACATGCTGGGAATACTCCTATCCCCATTAAGAACCTCTGAGGAGACAAAGCTAGGCAGAGCTGCCTGGATATAGGAAACAAAGCTGGAACTATTCTACCCCTACTTTCTCTTCATCTAGCTCTTTACTTTGTTAATGGCTTAGCTATGATGTGCAATGTATAAAATGGCTGACAGCTTTGCTTGCAACAAAAGGGAATAAAATACCTCACAATATGATCATACCTATTCCTGTTTCGAGACAGCAAAGCTTTCTTTGTGTCCCTCATGTCCCTCAAATAAAAGTACATGGCAGACTCACATCCAAGGAGAGGGAGGGCTCCTAACCCCTTATGACAAGCAGCAGTCCCCATGGCCAACTTGCAAGCCCCTGACAAAGGGAAATGAGGATTTCTGCATACTTCCTTTCGCTGTGTGGAAACCTTCCCACTCCTGGACAGGTACCTTGTTGCAGTTACTCTTCTCCTTAGCTGTTTCCCCTGATCAGTACTGCTATAATGATCACATCTACCCTCTGGCATCACCTCTGTCTGTTTTTATGACATGAAGGACAAACTTAGCAAGTAGGTAGGAAAAGATCTGAAGACCTTTGGTGCCAGTTGCTAGAGCACAGATATGCCCCTCCTCACCTCTCCACCAGGGACACAGGAACATTGGTGGAGTTAAAAAAACCCCACAGCACACATGGGTTTTAATAGCAAAAGATGTTAATGAAATGTAATTACAGGAGTGCAGCTGTCACATGGTTTGTCACAGGTTACACAAGCACTTATGGATGCAATATTTGGGGTTCCATTAATGCAACTTGACACAAGCTCTTCATCAGTGTCACTGGGCTGGCAGGGTGGGGAATACAAAGCAGGTTTTAAATCATTGCTCTCTGTAAATGCACATAGTCTTGCTATAGGACAAACCGTAATACAGAGCTGCACATATTTAACCAAGACTATCACTAGCAATCATTCATGTGTGGAGATAAAAATCCACCTTAATCAAGAAAAGAACTAAACTTCCCACATGGTTAGACCATCTGTCAGAAATAAGCTTATTAAATATCCCAACGGCAAAAAACATTCTCAGTGTTCAGAAAGTGTTTGAGTTTATGCAAGAGTTTTGTCTTGTATAAATTCTAAGATTATTACAACTAAAACCTGATCACCAATTTATAACCTTTCTTCTTACCAGTACCAACACAGGGACAACAGCTGAGGTAGAACCCCGCAGGAGCATCGCCTTCTGGGAGGAGAGCCCCAAATCTCATCTTACTGACCACTCAGATGGCAAGATTTCATTCAACTTTTCCTTCTTTATTTCTAGGTCACGTAGTTTACAAGTTTTATTATGTTGGTGTAGAGTGACAAAAGTAAAACTTAAATACACGGTTATAAACAGACAGCAATATTACAGAAAACCACATACACACTGGAATCGTCCTCTGTAATCATGCTTTCCAAGAAGGCAGGAAACCATTGCAGACACTTTGTCCACTGCAGATGTTCGCACATCTGCAAAATACAGTTAAAAAGAGCAAGCTTGCAGGTTTGTGCTATACTTCAAGCTCCTCCCCACCAACTTACTTAGAAAAATAATTTGCAATTGTACTGATCCTTGCATTATCCCCATGCTTCTTATCAATTCTGGCAATGTTCCTGCAGTGACGTAGTTGAAGGCAAAATACGCTTCCTTAAAAGTAAGGCTAATGTAAAACTATTACAAACTGATAGCATGTTGTTTAAAAGAAAAACCACAGAATGCCACATGAAGTAGTAAGAGCCAAACATTTCACAAGCACACTGAAAGCGGAGGCAGATGAAGGAGTTCCAGTGGACAGAGGAGGAACAGAACTCACAGTAGTAACTGCTCTGCAGGTAAGTGCCAATGCACACACTCTTACCTTCCCCCTGTACCACAAGGGTGCAACACCACAGGTAAATCATTCCGCAGTAACTGGTTCATCTGTCCATACTGATGTGGATGTACACAAAGTGTTTTGAGCTGCAAAGGAACCGTGGCTCTTCCGAGGAAGAGCTGCTCTGTTAGCACACCAAAAGCATTCAGAATGACAGCGATCGTGCCATCATCCTTTAGTAAACTGGTGATCAACAAAGTGCAACTGCACGGAAAATTAAGTTAAAAAAATAGATTACACATCTGATACTTACAAAAAGCAAGCCTTCAGTTCAAATGACTGATTTTGTTTTCTTTAAACAGTGAGTTTATTTAATGCCTAATCTTGAAATCCCTGACAAATATGCAGTTCCACTAACTTTAATGTTTGCATAAATAGGGCTAGCTTGTCGCTTAGTATATTCAAGACTAAGTGAAGTACTACCTGCACAGAAAAATCATCAGTGCAACATTATAACACAGACATGATTTTAGCATAAAATAACCTCTCAAAATATCAACACGCTTCTTTTTCTCTCAGAAACTGAGGACAAGCTTCTTTCAAACAAAGCTCCCCTTCTGTTACCAATATAGATCCGGTTTTTAAAGCATCCATACTTTCCAAAGCAAATGATTGTAATTTTACATTCAAGATAAAGCACACTTTTTTTGCAGTGAATCTCAGTTTAAGATAGTCTATATTTAAATAACCTATATATCACATATAAAAATACACATCTCTACCATAAATGAGGTCTTGTCTTTTCCTATATGTCCCAGCCTTCTGGCCAATTGCCCTTGCTGTAGCTCTTACACTTCTTAAGCTCCCAAACCAAAGGACATGTTCACTACGCAAATTCTGCCACAAGCTACTCTGAGAAGTATTTCCTCAACATACAATCCTGGAACACAACTGAAATGCAACTCAAAAACTAAATGTGTGTATAACTTTTTAAGCAATTGTTCAAAAAGAGCATACCTTGCAATTTCATTTGATTTTCTGATTGAGAAATTCTTGAGGTTTCAGCCAGCACCATAAATTTAACTTCCCCACTAAATCTCTGAGCTCTGTCCATCCCCAAGTGCACTCACTTTAATTTAAAATCCTTACATGAACAGATGACTGGAGAAAAGCTCCTGTTAATCTATCTGTATTTCAAATGCAAACACATCAGTTTGTTTCTGTATCCTGTAACAGCACGTATTCACTGAAGGGCTAAATGTTCTGTTACTGAGATGTCACAGGTAAGTTTCCCATGGCACTGTAATCAGGGCACATTTCGCAATAGCAGAGCTAGATTTGCTTCCTCAAGGGTAAGCCTAGCCTTAATGTTTAAGAGCACACAAGCCAACCTATTTAAAGATATTAATAAAAGAGGAATTATAAACCATTGCTCAAACTTAGGCATTGTTCAATTTACCTTAAATCCATGCAGCCATAAAGGAAAACCACTACCTCATTATGCTGGCAACCATCTTGTGTCTAAGAACACTGGTTAGAGAACAAGCACATGTCCACTCATTTCTTCAAACTTGTTTCAACCAGGTCAGAAGTTCATAGCTCCAGTGTCCTCGTACTGTTAAATTATTACATTAATAATTAAGGCAATTAATATGCATAGAATGAGGATGATATGAAGTTCTGCAAGGACACCTCACCGGCTTCCACACTGCTTAGATAACCTGGGTCTTTTCATACCAAGGCAGGCAGATACAGATATACCTGTACTTTGAAAAAGTTTTAATCCTTTCTGTTCCAAAATTCTTTTTTTTTTTTAATTAAACAGGTAATTTACCTCGCCGTCATGTAAAACATAAAATCATCAATTTCTTAATTAAAACAAGGCAAAAGAGCTCTCCTACCTACAAGAATAAGCAGCACCTGAATATAGCCTTGGTGAAAAAAACCAAGATGAACCTAGAGTCACAGTGTGATAAACCAAAATGCTGCCCGATCACCAGTGCATGGCACTAATGTTACTGCTTCCAGTCACTCTAAAATGTTAAGTCAACTACTAGGAGCACTCAGAACAGGGGAAATCTCAAAATTTGGACTTTTTTCTGGGGAGACAAGTAACAGGACATGGCATACACCACTCACTCAGGCTCAGCTCTGCAGCCTTTCTGTCCAATAGCCATCACTTTCAGTAAAGAGACACACAGATTTAGGCAGCAAGACCGAATATTGAGTCTGTGGATAATTTTTCTCTTACACTGCACGACATTCATTTTAATGATAAAAATAGGCATGAGGATGAAATCCGTGCCACTGTCTCAGAGCTCAGAGCCAACATCTGATGGAAATATTTCAGAATAATGAAGGTAATAATTTATTTGCGTGAGCATTCAAACATGGTCAGGTGAAAAAAAGATTGTATCTGAATTTCACTACAAGCTTCACAAATACCTATTACTAAAATTGAACAATACACAGTGTTCAGAATTTGCATTGGCACAATTTAAAACTGAAAAACTAAAAGAGCTTATTCTTTAGGAAAACAGTAACTTAATGTTTTGAGAGACAAGGTGAATTAAAACAACCAGAAATAGTACCATAATTAGAAAGTCACGCTCAGAATATAGATTAAAAAGGAAGAAATACTGAAGAAATAAAGTTGTGTCTTTGCTGAGGTACTAGTAGAAGGTTCCATGGTACAGGATTAACTCTTTCAATGGCAAATCCTTCACATACAAAAATCAAACCAAGAGTCACTTATCACAGAGTTCAAAATTTACATGTAATAAAGGCAAGGCAATACTCAGTTATGGCCTGTCAAATATTTACCCCACTAACATTATCTACAAAAGCACTTTACCATTTTGTACACAGTGATTCCTTATCCACGTTGAAAGGCTTTCAGTTAAAAAAGACATTATATACATATCTGTACACAATTCCAACATACGCCATCTCCCAGTGGAATTCTTAAAGCAAGATACCTGAGGTTTCTCAATATCTTCAATTTCTCTATCACAAACCTAAATATACATTTCAGATTTTACAAAAAGTCACCTCCCTGGAATATGTGCATTATCATTTTTTAAAAAAATTATAGCTTTAAGTTGCTGAAAAGGACTGCCTCCATCTGAGAGACTTCCTTTTCACTCTTGTATGTTTAGGAATGACCTTCCACCAACGGACATTCCAATGACGGAGGAGCAGAACAACATTAGGGTGTACACCTTCACTGCAGATACTGTGGGATTTCAGTTGTCTTAGAAAAATCAGGAACAGTAGGTCAGTAGGATGAAGTACTTCCTCCAGCTAGTGAGTATCTGAAGGAGAAAAGAAATAGTTACTGATGTGATTTTCAGAAAGGCGTTCTGCAACAACCAGCAACTAAAAGTTACTCCATTTTATGCTGCTGAAGTTCCAGCCTTTTTCATAGAATCACAGAATGGTTTGGGTGGGAAGGGACCTTGAAGACCATCAGGTGCCAATCCCCCGTGCCATGGGCAGGGACACCTCCCACTAGACCAGGTTGCTCAAAGCCCTGTCCAACCTGGCCTTGAACACTGCTGGGGATGGGGCAGCCACAACTTCTTTGGGCAAACTGTTCCAGTGTCTCGCCACTCTCATGGTAGAAGCAAGCACTTAACTTTCTTCAAATAGGAATTAATTATTCCAATTTAACACTAGCCAAATATTTGCATAATCAAATCTGCAGTTTTCTGTAACTTTTAGGGAAATAATTTCATTACCTCTGAAGCCTCTGCACAAGGTGCGACACCAAATTATCTGCAATGCCTGGACAAGCCTCTTCAGCTAAATAAATAGCCTTTCTCAGTTCTTCTATGGAATCTGTGTTACCACCACACACTTCACTCTTCTCTTTCAGCTGAAAGAAAAATCAGGAAGAGATACATTAATAAGAGATTCATAAATATTTCTATAAACAATATAAAGCAAAACCTCATAAGGAAGTGACCAACAGTGTTCACAATGCCAGGATTTGACTTTCATTATACACCTTCACATCCTGAAGACCTTTTTCATCCTGAAGGTAGTCTTTGCAGTAGTTATCAGAATGTCATTCATCTTCACAACTATTCCATCATTCACATATCCTTTTCAATTGAAAAATTACGAAGTATTCCAAGAAAGATGCACTATTTACATGCGCTATTTACCTGTAGCTGTGTAATTGCAAGATGTGCTGCTTATACATACTCACTATAGTGTACATACTTTTACAACTATATGTATACACTGCAGGTGCACTTGTGCAAGCACTGATGGAAAATGTTTTCACCCTATCACCTCTATTAACAGGGTACCCTGAGTACTCTTTCATTTTCCCCCCAGCCCCCAAAGCAAAGGATCCCACAATCAGCCAGGAACTGAGGGCTGAGAGGGAAGGTCTCAGTGCCTCACTAAGATTACTCAGGGAGAATAGTTGGTTTTCTGTGCCAAAGGCTTTGACACCTCCATGATGACAAAAAGCTCAAATGGGCAGCTTTGTTCTTTCTGGAGGAGATCCATGGAACAACTCACTAACTTAACTTGCAATAATTCCTGATGGTACAGGTATCTGTGGTCTGAATGCTAAATAAATGGAACACTGAAAGTGTAACACAAGGCTTCCCCCAGACAGCAGAGACAGTGACCATGCCCATAAGAAAAAGGAAACCCTGAAACAAGATTCCGGAACAGTGTGGGAAAGTTGTGGCTATCCTCCAGAAGTTGCATGGAAGAGGAGTCTAAAGTATGAACTAAACAGCAGACACCCAACCAAGAGTCTTCTCATATAGCATGAAAAGATACTAGTGTGTGAGGAAAAAACCTCCTGTAGCCTCTACATGTTACAGAGATGAAAGTAAATGGCAATCTGAATAAGGACTGTAGTGAAAAATACTTGTGTTGCTACAGCAGTGCTGGGGGAATCATATACTCACAGGGATCAGCAAATGGCAATTAAAAGAATGACACTGAAAATGAAGATAGGAAGGAAGAAAGGTAACGAACGACAGCAACTAGCTAGCAATATCATGGGAAGGAAGAACTCGGAGCAGAGATTTCTAGAAATCATGCAGTAAAGGGCATGGTGACGAGAAAATGAAAGATAAAGAATGAAAACAGAAGATGGAGTGTGGATGACACTGGGTGCAGGACCTCTATCGTGCTTGGTATTGGAAAAGGAGAAGGAAGACCTAAAGGAGACACATAGCAACCAGAAAAATGTGTGGAAGATGGAAGGGTAGAGGATTGAAAGAAAATTCGCAAACAGAGGCAAGCAAGTGGATAATACATGAAGAACTGCAATGGAGAATGCCGGAAAAAAAAATGAATCCCCATTTAAAGTGTTTCTCCACTCTACGCAGGAGAATGTCAGGCTGACTTAACACTGGAGTCTGACTAACCAATACAGAGGACATCCCCTTTAAATAATTCTAATTGCTTTATTGCACTGAGTAGTTTTCATGTTCATTGCTTTAGGCTACCATGGTTGATGCTGCTACCATGCACATGAAGTACTATTAGAAGCAGAACAAAGATCTTAATAGCAGGCATGCGTGAAAGCAAAGGGTACAGCTAAAGCTGTAACACATATGTTCCAAATGGGTTGTAGAAACCTTAGGTGCCATTCATTGTATTTTTCTGTTTTTCAGAAACATAAATCCTGGACCTGTTAAGTTTTAAAGCAATAACTCACCTCTGCAAATAAAGGGGATATAACTGTAGACAGACACTGGGACAGAGGCCTCTTTGGGATATCTTTTTCCTTTAAAAAAAACAAAATTCTGATCAATTTTACTTCTAGAGAAAAGCATCCTCGTTATATTCTGTTACCAATTAAATAAAAAAGTAGTTCCAACATGCTACAGTTATCTGAGGCTGCAGCACCTCAAACATATGTAAGCTCGAAATTGAAAAGAAAAAGACAAAACCCAACACCCACACACCTAATCCTACCAAGCAGGTACTAAACCACAGACATGCTGATATTTACTAGGCTCCTCCCATATCATACAATATTTTCCTTGTACTTCTCCAGTTCTCATAAGAGCACACACACAATTTTCACAGCTGGGGTAGCAACCACCTGCCCTAGTTACACAGGCTGCAGAAAATATGATGGAGCAGCTCCTAAACATCCCTTAGTCTGGCTTGGGGTCTACTTTGGGGTTTTTTTTGTGGGGCCTGTTGTTGGTGGGTTTTGCTGGGGGTTTTTATGGTTGGTTTACGTTTAGTTATTTTGGTTTTGGATACATGCACATCCTATTTTTGCTACAGTGCAGTTTTTTTTCCTAAGAGACCAGGTCTCCCCCAAGCCCCTATCTTTGTACTGCACTGGTTTAAGTTTACTTTACAAAAGGAAGATTTTTAAAATAAAGTATTGCCTGCTCTTCCTCCAGTGCTAGTATTTCACAAGCTGCAGAAAAAGGACACATTTACAGAACACCCAAACATCAGGACTTACTCAAAACATTTTGTGAAAGGCAACTGCAGAATAAATATACATTTTTAGCAAAAGTTCTGAGAGTTTTACAATTTAAATACTTTTCAAGGTGTAAAATAAAAATCACTCCACTCAATTACTAAAGCAAGAATTATCTCCTGGTATAATGTAGTCAATTTTTTGAGCACCTTATTTCTTTGCAACTCCAGAGGCTGGGCTGCTCCATTCTCCAGATTCTTGGGGTCTTTTTCTCTTATTGTAAAGATCCACTCTCCTGCATCACTCCCACCTGAAGCCTGGCCATCCTGTTCACTTCAATGGAGGGAAAACAAATACAAAATGTTTTATTACCTACACCTTACTGTCCATTTTCATTCAATATACATGCTAAACATATAAACTACAGTCAAGACCAAAATCAGGATTCAACTGCACAGGCCAACAAGTATAAAGGCAAGTATGAAAAGTAATTGGTCTTTTGGGGAAACAAAATAAAACAAAACAAAACAAAAAAAAAAACAACAAAAAAACCAAAGATACTTCACTAGAAGTGAAATTAACTTCAAAGAGAAAAAGGGGCATTACAGATTTAAAGCATTTTCCCAAGTTACATAAACGAACTAACATGAAGTGTTCTATTGCTATCTGAAAACTGGCTTTAGCGGAGTATCTCAGCTCATTGGGGAAGGAGATTAAAATTAGAAGATTTAATTCCCTTTTTTGCCTAAAAAAAACAGTGCAGACTCTAGCTCAGAATACCTTTGAGGAAGAGAGTTCACTTCACACCTACTAGCAGGGTAAATTTCCCACTTAAAAAAAAAAGAATGCCCAAAACAGTACAGGTATGTCATGGCTTTAAATTAGATCACCATAAAAAAAAATAAATCAATCTTTTGCCTCATTTTTGGGGCTAACATAGTAGGGTTTTTTTCTGTAACTTATGCTAAGTTAAAAGGACAAAAACATTTATGCTGCCTCAAATCAATCACTGCATTATATTTCTCCTCTCATTACCATAAATGCCCTTTTCTAAGTTCATTGCTGTCTGATCTGTGAATTAAAAATGGTCTGCAAGAAAACTGCCAACTAAAAGGGTTGTACAAAAAGTATCTGGAGCAGCCTACCAAGTCAAAAAGCATGCACTCAGTGTAAGAAAACTCTCCAAGATTCCTGCTAGAAGTCACATCTAACTTCTGGCTGTCACTGAAAGAGGCAGTTCTACCTTCCTTGTATACATTAGCTCTAATAACTTGATCCAACAGAAAAATATTTACCAATTTGGAAAGTTAGCATTCCAGCATGCCAAATCAACTCACTCTTTTGTAACACCTAATACAAGAGCTGCTGTGGAAACAGAGGAGGCGAAAGCAGGCTTAGACATAATATTAAATTGCCTCATAAGCACTTAATAACCATTCTAGTTCTACTACTCTCCTATGACAAGCTATAAAAGCTGATATCCCACAGAACATGAACTGTAACCTCAAAGTTCAGTCAGTAACTGATCTGAAATCAGTTTTAGGACTAGTAATTTACCTTTCAACTCAGACATAGTTTGGGGTTTAAACTGTGATCACTGGAAGGCATGAAGCCATTATTAACATAGGACAAATACACAGCTGTAATAGCAGCCAAGAAATCATAATCAGGCTGATGCTTGCCATTAGCACATAGGCTGGAATTGCAGAGAATAATTGTGTTTTATTATGAGAAATTTAACCCATTTGTGAGTAAATTGTGGCAATTCCTTCACTTGATTTTCAGAAGTATGTAATCTGATGATACCCACTATTTTAAAAATTACTCTTAGACCCACAAAGTTAAAAGTTAACCAAATCATAATTATTTGTAACTTGGTTTCCTAAGGAGACACATGAATCTATTGAACATGTCCATCAAAATTTGATGGAGAGAAGGAAAAATTCCAAAGGAAAGAAATCTCAAATATTCTCAACATTTCTCCTTTTTCAATAAATAATTTGACATTTCACGACTATGCGCTGCAACTGCCCAACCTTCCTAGAAGGTCAGTAAAAACTCTCATTCAAAAACCTAGGTAATTACGGTTTGTACCCCAAAACCCCATTATCAGGGAAGCACTGTCCACTAATTCCCTCTTATATGCAAGCATACACTTCTACCTCTTTACTGAGATAGCCAAAATGAGGGACAACCTGTCACCACAGAGACAACTCCCTTCCTTAGGTGATCATCGGCACACACAGCACAGTACACACGCACACTGCTGCTGAGCCATGCAGGGCAAGGCCCACCTTCTGCACCACAGGACTAACAGTTGGCCTTATGTCTAGGAAGGACCCCAGACCCTAAATAAAAGAGAAGGTATTATAGAATATGGGACAGAATTGCTCTCAGTGACTGTGACCTGCATGAAGTCCCTTGCAATACCAAAATCAAGATTTCATTAGTTCACCAAGGATGTTAAGCTGAAAAGCTGTAAATAACAGAAGACAGAAACATGCAAGAAATAACTACTTGGCTCCTATATTTACTAAGGATATTTTAAAAACTCAAACTTACGTATCCGAGTCATCAGAACTGGAGTCGTCATGACCTTGTTCAGCTTTCCACCTCTTGTGTCTATCGATAAGGTCAGTCAGATAGGAAGTTTTCTTTGAGTTTCGTAAAATAAATTTGTGTTTTAAGAGCTCTTTTGCAGTGGGTCTCTTAGAAAGAGAAAAACAAAATAATATTTCTTTACTGCATTTGAGAGTGCCAAGTGACTCCCTACAAAAAGATTAAGAAATGCAAGTTTCAGTCGTGATAGAAATGAGGTTTTAAATAAGGTATCGAAAACAAACCACAACGCTGCTGATACATTGCCCCATGTTAGAAAAACTGAACTGTGTTTTTTCCTGTCATTCACGTAAACCAGTCAGGTTCCCTACTATAAACTGACAAACATGAAACTCACAAAGCTTGGGTCCTTGTTTAAGCAGGCCTCAACAAATTCCTTGAGGGATTTACTGAAGTTCCCTTCCAGCGTCGGGGGATTGTTCTTAGGAATGAGGAACAAAACCTTCATTGGATGCAATTCTGAATGAGGTGGCTCTCCTTTTGCAAGTTCTATGGCTGTTATGCCTAATGACCAGATATCTGCCTGTAAGAAAAAAAGGCTTTTAAGATTAGTTTGGAGAATCACTTGCTCTCCCCTCAGTGGGATGGCGGGGAAAGAGAATTGGAAGAGTAAAAGTGAGGAAACTCATGGGTTAAGAACAGGTTCATAAACAGTAATAGTAGTAATAATAATATAATTTGTAACGAAAAAGAAAACAACAAAGAGAGAGAAGTAAGACCCAAGAAAGACAAGTGATGCAAGTGAAAACAATTGCTCATCACCAACTGCCCACTGCCCAGCCACTCTGTGAGCAGTAACTGCCCAGCCCACCTCCCCCCGTTTTATTGCTGAGCACAAAGCCAGAAGGTTCTGAATATCCCTTTTGTCAGTTAGGGCCAGTGGTCCTGGCTGTGGCTCCTCCCAATCTCTTGTGCACCCCCAGCCTGCTCGCTGGTGGGGTGGGGTAAGAAGCAAAAAAGGCCTTGACTCTGTGCAGGCACTGCTCAGCAACAGCTAAAACACCCCTGGGTTATCAACACCATTTCCAGCACAAATCCAAAACACAGCCCCATACCAGCTACTGCAAAGAAAATTAACTCTATCCCAGCCAAAACCAAAACACTTGCAAAGGCAGATTTTAAAACTTTACTGTAAATAATTTTATACCAAAATTATTCTTACTATCATGGTCTGATTTGTGTGATTAACCAGTACAGAGCTCCTTGGTTGTTTTACTCTACAGCAGAAAGCAGTTCTTTCATTCTTACTAGACTTGAAAAACTTTTTGAAATCAATACTATTACACCAGCAGTTATAACTGATCTCGAAACACAAATATTCTTAAAAAGTAATGGTAGAGTTATTATAAATAGCATTTTATCCACCTCATTCAAGTACACTATGTAAATATGCGGCAAGGCTCAAGTACTGGCATAAAGGGAAATGTTATAGCATGCACAAGATTTTCCTCAATAAGCATCAGCTAGTACAACTATCAGAAATTAATACATTAGAATATAATTTTCCTGGGGTTTAACACTGTCTTATACATCATTCTTATCCATCAACTAGAGAAATACAGTCTAGAACAGTGTTATCCACCATTTTCAACCCAAGATTTCAACTAGTTAAGGATTTGGTCCAAGTAGCTTCTGAAATATTGACAGCACTATTCCACCTGATATGCTTTGTAGACCTTCTCCTGTAAGTCACGTCCCGTAGGCCAAGAAGGCCTGATCTAAAATAAAATACTCCAAGTCATGCACATGTGGATGCAGATCAAACGGCTCACTGGCAAGTTAGAGGGACAAATCAAGTCGTGCAGCAGAAACCAGTGCCACCATTTAATTCCATTGAGGAGGTGGATTCACACTGCTACTGATGCCACAATATGCATACTGGTTTCTTTTAGGGAAGATAATATTTAAACATACTTGTTTCATAGGTTTTAACCATCAAAATGTGTTAGTCTTTTTAAGGAACACTGTCTCCCTAGATCCAAGTCGTATTGCCAAATCTGCCTGAGGTAATGTGAGGTAATGCATCAAAATTCTCTATGCTCTGCTGACATAACAGATCGAAGGGTCAAAAGAATGGATAAATAAACCCTTCAGAAAGATGAAAATAAAATAAAATCATCACAGAAATGTCTGTTCCAAAGGACAAGACATTAATCAAAAATATTTATGTTTTGGGTTTTTCTGTTTCTTTCAAAGTCAAGGCAGAACCAGGACTTACTCTCAGGAAAACAAGAAAGTTCTGAAGTGAGGTATCTGGTTTTACTCCCAAACAGAGCATTTGGAACTTTGTTATGCTGTGAACAGATCTATTTCCAGGTACTGGACAGAGGTGAGATTTTGTTTATCACTGCTGTCCTTACTAAGTGTCCCCCTAATCTGTCTGTGTCTGCTTAGTTGATATGCTAGGGTATCTTTGGTGAACTCATACGAGACTACAGGCTGCATCCATTCCACTATCCTAGCTACATTGCCTGACTAAAACCCAGCTCCTCCTTCCTTGTTCAGACAGTATTCTATTGCTAAGAGCTTAGTTGCTTAATTTTGTAAGAAAGTATGGGGGAAAAAAAATCTGAGTCAATTAACATACCATCCAATTTATGAAATGACATTTTGTTAACCCATATTACAGAACTGCCACCTCACACTGAGCACACAGGATTACATATGTATATGAGCTCTAAGTTTCATTTATCTTAATAACAGCATTATCAGCTAAGCTCTCCTGATGTCTGAGTATAATTGTGAGTTACTTCCCTCTAGAAAGAAAGGTTTTCTTGGTCATGAAAGGACAACGTCATCTGTGAAGATGAGTCTTTGTGTTAATAACTGAGCATTAGTATTTCCAATTTATTCTGAATTCCAGTTTCTCGAGACAAATGTGTTAAAAAACCCAAATGGATAGATTTTTCTTCTGCCAGACTTTCAGTCACAGATGGAGCATATGTATATATAAATATAAAAATCAAATTTATATGTGTACATGTGCACAGATATCCACATACACACACAAACATATATCTATATACTTCATTTTTTTCCCCTCACATATTAGTAGCTTTCTACTGCTAGTGACCTTCCTCAACAAAAATTGAACTAAAAAGTCCAACACACCCCAGCTGCACACTCAACATGAAGTCCAAGATGGGGTTTGGAAGCCCATTCCTGTTGGAAGCATCAAAAATAACCGCCATCCCCAACCCCTCGATTCCTCGAGAACTGTAACCTCTCCTTTCAGAGATGAAGGATCTCAAACAGGGATATAAGTACCAATTACATGTGTATCCAACCAGCCATTTCTAGAATGCACTTGTCTGTGACAATGGAACTCCAGAACAAGTGCAAATTAGTCCTCCAAATAGTGAGGGAGAAGCATGACCTTAGTGATTATACAGTGTCATCACTTCTTAAGTTTTACCACATGTTGTAACTTCTACAATTTCAAATCTTGAACAAAAATTACTCATCCATGTTCACAGGAGAGTCAGCAAGTGATTCGTAGCTACTATTTTTTGCAATACTGCCATTCCAATGAGTAAAATTTAGACTGACTTTGAAGCTCTCTCTTCCCCATATAACCAGTAGAGCAATGTCTTACTGAGTCAGACCAGCGTGAGGGAACAGGAAGGGAGAGGAGGGACAGCAAGGAGGGGTTTATGCAGCTCAGCATCACAGAAGTATAAAACTCAAATAACCAAAAAAACAACTTTGACAGAACAATAGGCTTGAGCTGTCTTCAGTGTATCTACTCCTTCCTCACAACTGGAACACCCAAGTGCCATGCTGGTAAGTACATGGAGACCCATAATGGGAATCACATTCCTATTGTGATCCAACTGTAAATTACAATATATATCGTGTTTGTCTTGTGATTTCAGTATGCTGCTGTACCACTCTGCTAAATCAAAATCCTGTGTAACGTAAATATCTACAAATAAGTAAATTTGATACTAAACATTAAACCCTCCCTGTATGGCATATCTAAGACAACATGGTCATAGAGCAGCACAGACCTACGCAGTACATTCTTCCATAGATGAATAACACCACTTTCAAACAACCCTTTCACACTCTCAAATCCATGTTCAACAGCGTTGCTGTTTTTTTCTAAAAGCAAGTGGAAACATATGAACATTTTGTATATATTTGCTCTCTTCTACTTTTAAAACAACCACCAAAAGTGCTCATCAGTAGGGTGGGATAAAAGGTGACAGGATGTACTTGTCAACACTGTAACATTTCTTGCCATGTGGATAGGCTTAATACCTTAGGAAACTTAAGGTTTGGACACAAATTAGGAAAGCTTCTTCCCTCACCAACAGCTTTTAGCTGCTAGGTCTCATCTAAACATACACCTGTCTAGAGGCAGCCAAACTCATTAGCTACATTCTGAAGACCAACCTATGTAATTCCAGTTAAAAAAGGAAGGGACTTTGACCATGCCTTGAAATACCTTACCTTTGAATCATATGCTGATTGCTTTATTACTTCAGGTGCCATCCAAAATGGTGTTCCCACAAAGGTATTCCTTTTTATCTGTGTATCTGTTAGCTGTCCGGCTACTCCAAAATCTGCTAGCTTTACTTCTCCTTGTTCAGATAGCAGTACATTAGCAGCTGGAATAAAGAAGGGCAAAGAGCAAATTAAGACATTTGACACTGTAAGGGTGTTCATTTATATTGCATAAGCTCTTCTAATATTCTTACAATACAAACAAAAAACTATTTACCTTTAATATCTCTGTGGATTTTCTTTTCTGAATGCAAGTAATCAAGTCCTTTGAGTATTTCCCTCAATATTGTAGCAATCTGGGTTTCATCAAGCGAGCCAGGCTCTAACTAGGAGACACAAGAGATATTTGATACACATATATATGTATGTGTACATATATATAAAAAAAAGGAGAAACAGAGAACAGAAATAACACTGTGACTATAAAAAGAAATTACTCCTTCTGTCATACCTCAAAACTTCCAATTTGCTAACTTTGTAATATGAGATACAACCCAGAATGTTCTTTTTAAAAAGACATAGTTCTAAACTAGGTGGTCTTATGAACAACTGGAAAAAAATACTTTATTTATCTAAAACACTTTTTAAAGTTTGTTAAAAGCTCCACAAAGACACAGTTATTGCTTTGTGATCACGTCACAGATAATGCACACTGCTTTTGAAAAGCATCTATACTGTAATCTGATTATTAACATTACACTGAACTTTGATGTGCAGGCCCTATACGGACCCAAATCCCAAAGTCTCTTCAAGAAACTAAGGCATATAAAGTACCATATCAATCACATCCTATTACTATGTACTGCATGGGATTTTGTGAAACCTTCTAAACCAGAATGCAAACTGCTAGGCTGACACAGCAGTGGGGCTTGCTTTGGGTTTCTTAGTAGCTAAAGTGTATGGACAGCATCCAATCACAGAAAACACAACCTGCACTGAGCTTTTAAAATTATGATTCAAAACTGGGAACTCCATCCAGGTGCAGAATGCAGCACTTGCTCTTGCTGAACTTCATACAGCTGGTGATGGCCCAGGTCTCTGGTCTACCAAGGTCCCTCTGTAAGGCCTGTCTACCCTTGAGGGAGTCCACGGCTCCACCCATTTCTTAGAAATACAGTTTTTTAATACCAGACTAAATTGTGTTTCTGTCTATTTAGAGTCCAATGAGACTTCAAACAGGGAAACTCTGGGGATGGGGTGGGGGGAAAATGCATTAAAACGTATACTAGGAGGAGTTGTGGTGACAGAGTTAAGAGACAGAAAAAAACCCAAAACTATTTTCAGCCACTAGTGCTCTCTGATTGACTGAAGATTAGATGTTTATATCCTGCTTTCAATATTGTGTTGCTTAGCTCCCTTCCATCTATACAAATAATCAGTCTTGTCTCATGGAAATAACATTTTTCTGGCATTGACAAATACTTTTTCTCCTTTACTGGAAGCAAACATTGTCATAATCAAATGATATATTACAGTTTCCAGAATTAAAAGACAGGAAAATAATTAAGTGAGGCAAAATAACAAAACCCATACATAAGTTACTTACTAGATCAAGGGCAGAGCCTCCACCCAGATATTCCATTATTATCCATAATTTTGTATCCTGAAAAACAAAAAAAAACAACAACAAAAAAGTAGTAAGTCCTTTTAAAAAATATGTTATTAAGTTAATGGGACTTGTTCAATACTTTTTACTGAAGAAAGAATCCAGTTTTGAAACAGCACTAATGCTTCGCTATTCCTCAAAGAATAATCCAAAGACATTTTG
Organism: Coracopsis vasa; assembly: GCA_026283785.1. NCBI lineage: Eukaryota > Metazoa > Chordata > Aves > Psittaciformes > Psittacidae > Coracopsis > Coracopsis vasa. Next base: position 40,252 of record JANHGB010042441.1, read on the forward strand.
AAGATACTTTTTTTTTTAGTCCCATCTGATCAGGAATTAATTTAGGCTGTCACAAGCTATTTACACCAGTGTGTGTGTGTGTGTGTGTGTGTTCAAGAAAGTTTAATTCTATTCCTCTTTATTAACAAGAGGAAACTACTTCACATTTACCAATGGGTAAAAGCACAGATTAGAAGTTCATTACTTCCAAATAATTGATGCATACTCTTAATGTCGCACTCCAGCTCATTTCATGGTATCTCTTCTTTGTACCAATATCAATAATGTAAGAATGTAGGCAGTATCCAGGGAAAAAAGAAAAAAAAAAAATCTCTTTATTCCCTACCGAAGAGTCAAGCAGCAGAAAGAAACCTCTTGTCTTTATACCAACTAAACTGGACAAGTATTCTGAGCCGGAGTTCACCAGCACATGAACTCCCTGAAGCCATCCCCCTATGTCTTCTTATCATACTCCTTAGTACAGTTTGCAAAAGTGTCTTCTGAGACAAGAGACTGACAGGGGCCACTCAATGAAAATGGAGGAGAATATACTTACATTTAAAAACACCTCTTGATTATAGACATTCAAAATACCAAGTAAGAATTACATTACATAAAATGTCATTTCCTTAGAAAAAGTGTCTTAGTTTTGTCAGTTATCTCTATTTGTACAGATGCTTCAAAATATACTTTTTAATAAGCCTGACTCCCACGTAGGTTGCATTTTTTATATTGATTGTTTGCACCTCTGTGTTGTTTTATTTTCTTAAACAGACAATTGTCTCTGACCTAGGGAACAATACCAGTACATTTCTTCACTAATGCTTATTCATCTGATATATGGTACAGAATTTTAGACAACTGTGTTCAGGAAAGATGAAACAAACTAGCAATAAATATTATTTAAGGTGACTATAGCTATTTGCTAACTTTAGCTAGTAAAATAAAAGCTAACAGCAACAAAAAACAAGCTACTATATTCTCAAGGAATGGTATGTCAAACGTTCCTATAATACACAAGATATACAATATAAGATATACAAAGAGCAGACCGCAATCCTTTCTGCTGTTTGCAGCATGTTATTCCCAAATACCCTACGAGGAGCAGTTAGTCCACCTTTCCTTGCAGTACCAGCCTTGAAACATGTTTTAATGCAAGGCCATAAATATATCAGTTACATATTCATATGCATAGAACATATGGTATGGTTTGGTTTAGTTTTTATGATTATCAAGTTATATTATGGTTTGTTATTTTTAACTCTATGTACTAAAGATGCACAAGACTTCTACCATAAAAATATAGGGGTTTCTCAGAGCAAGGAGCACAAACAGCAACAATATTCATTAGCCTGCAAAATAAAACTTAATGTAAAAATAACAGCTCACAGCAAGGGCATGTAAGACTCCGAATACCTATCTATGAAGATGGATTAAAGCTTTTAGAAAAGCGATACATGTACTGCAGAACATAACCTTTTCTATCTGGCCTCAGAATGCACCTTCTGTAGGTAAATACACACAGCCCTCCCATCTACCTTCAGTTACACAATTACTATTTTTAGGTAAGACCCTGGATTAGAGTTCCTTCATCACCCACTATTTTTAACACACAGATACAGCTAAATTTAGATACCTTTCTTCAGGATTAAACTAATACTATTTGACAAACACAGTCTTGTTAAAAATATTTTAAAAGAGCCAGAACACATTTTTAGGGGGGAAAAAGTAATTTAAAAATATAATCTTAGTATCTACATACAGCATTTTGACAAAGCTTACTTTCTGCAGACACCACAGATATTCCAAGAATTACAGCCCATCTTGAGAGAGTCCCTTAAAGTACTGAAATAGTTGCTCTGCTGCTGAGTTTCTCAGATTTTGCCTGTCCCTTCAAGGATCCAGGTCCTAATGTTCCAGAATAAGTACGCTTCTGAGAAGTATCTTATAGCAAAAGTCTTTTCATCTTCAGAAGTCTTCCTAAACTTGATCAAAATTTCACATGCATACTTTGCTTCAGTCTGATAATGTCTTTCAAAGCCCCCTAATATTCGAATTTTATGTGCCTGCAATATTTACATTTAATTTTCATAGTAATTTAAACACAAGCATGTCAACTGTATCACTACTTTTTATTTCAATAAAATGCCTGGGTGGGAAAGAATATGGTAGGATAAACAAACCCCAGAAAAAAGACACCTTGACAAGAAGTCAATAAGAGATGCATCTTCCCTTTTATACCATCTTGACTACCTCATGAATTTAAAGAGCTAACAATTTCAAGATACAATGTCCAAAAAGCGAAATTCTCCATAAAACCAGCTACTAAATTCTCCAGCTGAAAATTAGAAATTAGAGGTACCAGGAAATATCTAAAGAGAAATATTTAAGAATATAATTTTAATTGCATAGCTACACAATCATGCCACACAATTACACAACTACAAATTATACAAATTCATCGTCTTTTAAAATCATCAATAATCCTTTTAATTCCTTTCTTGGTCTGCTTAGTCTTTGCTCCTGAAACTTTCATCAGTAACTGCTTGGGGCCACATGTCTGAACTTACAATATAAAAGCCAGTGACTATTTTAAAATGTAGGATTGCTGGGTTTACAAGTATGGAAATGCAGTTAAGGCCTGTATCCCAGTACGAAGCTAAGTAACAGCCATCTATTACAATTACGGCACCTTTATATTTGTAGCCCTAGATTCAAAGTGATTTTTAATTCCCTGTGGTTCCCTCTCCCCTTTGCCAGAGAAATATTACTCATGTCATTCATATGAAGTATCTCGACAGATGTAATTGCTATTGTAATAGAACTTACTATCACCATTAACTAATTTGTGCTGGAACTTTTATTTCTTAGCTTTCTTACTTAAAATCTGCATACATTGCTTAGCAAGAAAACATAAAGAAATGCTTTTGGACAGTTTTAATGATTTGCTTAATATGTATTCTACCTTATGCCTATGGTGGGTTGACCCTGGCTGAATGCCAGGTGCCCACCACAGCTACTCCATCACTCCCTGTCCTCAACTGGATGGAGGAGAGAAAATATAATGAAAGGCTCATGGGACAAGGAGAGATCACCCACCAATTACTGCCAGGGGCAAAACAGACTTGGGGAAATTAGTTTATTACCTAATCAAGTACTGTGATCAAATTAGAGTAGAGTAATGAGAAGTAAAGCCAAATTCTCCATGAACTTCCCCAACATCAGTCCTTCACACAAGCTACAGTTCTCCAGTAACTGTTCCAGTGTGGGAGCAGGAATCTCTCCAGTGTGGGTCCCCATGGGGTTACACGTCCTGCCAACACCTGCTCCAGAGCAGGCTTCTCTCTCCATGGGCACAGGTCCTGCCAGGAGCTTGCTCCAGCGCAGGCTTTCCATGGGTCACAGCCTCCTTTGGACAAACCCCTGCTTCACTGTGGGGTCCTCCCCAGGCTGCAGGTGGAGGCTTCACTGTGGTCCTCCATAGGCTGCAGGGGCACAGCCTGCCTCACCATGGGCTGCACCACGGGCTGCAGTGGAATCTCTGCTCTGGAGCACCTCTTCCCTCCTTTTTCACTGAACCTTGGTGTCTGCAGGGATGTTTCTCTCACATGCTCTCCTCTCTCCAGCTGCAGTTGCGCAGCAGTTTCCCACCCTTCTTAAATACATTATCCCAGAGGCACTACCACTGTCACTGATGGGCTCAGTCTTGACTAGTGGCGGGTCCATCTTGGAGTCGGATGGCATTGCTTCTGTCGTATACACAGGAAGCTTCTAGAAGCTTTTCTCAGAAGCTGGCCCTTGTAGCCCCTCTGTTACCAAAACCTTGCCATACAAGCACAATACAGTACCTTGTAACAACAGCACAAGGCAAGTAGAACACTACTATCAATTGACTTTGGCATCACCAGAGCGAGATGCCTCCTTCTTTCTTTCCTTTCCAAGTACCTCTGGTGTGTTTCACATTCGCTAACACCTACTGTCACTTTCTTTCTTAAAGCTGCACAAATTCTCTTTTTTTCTTGTACTTCTCCCGTTCTTTTTATATTCCCCACTTTCCCTCTCACGCAGAACACTGAAAGCACTAGATTTTTTTCCATGGCCTAGATTAGTAATTACATATTACACATAATCACTTATATTTTCAAGAAGATACTACACTTACATACTGAGACTATCAACATTCAGTGCTCCACTTTAAGATCTGAAATAAGACCAGTTTTCTTCTTTTAAGCATCAGCCACAACACAGCACTGATTTTTCTTCCAAATACAGTGAAGCCACGGTGAGTCATTGATCTAAATTTAGGATTATTATTTCTTTATAAACATAGATGAGTACATTAATGAGGGCACAGGGAACACTTCCTTTTTCACAGTAGGAACAAGAAATTTTCCTCTCATGCCATAAAACTGAGGAAAGGAACAATTTTGGAAACCAGAAGATGCTCCTATTACAGATAGGTAGAGTCTCCATAAACCCTTTCTAAACCAGTTTTTTCTTCTTTAGATCTGACTTCTTGTTTTAACTCTGAAACCACACGAAAGCCTTACAATATGAGCTTTACCTCTAATGAAGTATTCTACATTAACGTCAGTGTGATATCATGAAAGTATTTGTAAATAAGCACAGTTACAGCAAGCAAAGAACTTTCCCTAACATGTATAAACGAAGGACTATACACTGAACAAAAAAGGCCACCCACCAAAACACTCCCCTAGAGTCTCAGAAGTACATTGTAACTGAAATTGGAGTAGTATAGAAGACACATACAGAAATAAGTAATCAAGATTAAAATGTTCATTTATAAATCCTTACAAAGTTATACATCTAAAACACGGACAGACCTATATGTAGATATAATTCGTATTTTTATTTACTTATTTTTTAACATGACGAATGTACACATTTCTTAGCCCTGTGATATTATACAGAAAAGACTGACCTAAAGCAGTCAATCCACTGTACATATGGACTAAAATGTTTTTAAATCACTTTTCTTGACTGAAGGAGAGGTAGCAGGAGAAAACATAACACATAGCCGCAAAAGAGAAGGACTAGAAGGGCTTAGAAGCAAAGCACCAAGTGACCTGTACAGTAATTTAGAATTTAACTAAAGGTCTGAAATCAAGGAAGTGAACTAATGCAGTTTGAAAACAATAGTACAACAGTGAGCACATTTGTTTCTAAGTGAAATAAAATCCTCCCATCTTATTGGGAGAAAGAGAATTCCCCACCTGAAATTTATTGCGAGAAAGGGTATATCCCACCTTAAACATATGGTTCACAATTAGCAGCAGAATAGAGGGGTTTAAAATAAAACTGAAATAAATTTTCAGTTTAATTGGTATATATATGTCAAAGCAATACAGGCCAGAAAAAAATACTAGTATTTCAATACTGGCATAATTTTAGTATTAATAATCATACTGATTCTTCAGCATAAGAAACCATGGTAAAAGAAGGTTGAGATAGACAATGTGTGCAACAGGGTAACCTCTCCAAGTTATTGCTACAGTAGTTTCTGCTACAGGTCATTACCACTCATCATGGGATCTGTTTTTTTGTTAACTTCATCTATAAAAACACCCAGGCAAGCTTTGACACTGTAGCAACCAAAAGCAAACACTCACACAATGATACTTAGATGATCGACTTCAAAAACATGATGAGAGATCACAGAACTTGTCTTCTATAGCTACTTTAAGCAACCTTGCCCATCGGTTCCCTTTCGTGGAAGGATTTCTCTTTCTCTCCAGGATTTCCTCACATTTGTGCGTCTAACTGTGCATCTAAAACTCATGCTGCTCGCCGAAGCCACCAGGTGGCAGAATCACGTAATACCAAAGACGGTCTCTCACCAAGTGCCCAGCAAAGAAGGGCCCCAAAAGAAGCTATCGCAACCCACCGAAGACAGAACAAAACCACCTGTTCAAAATGAATCTGAAAACATTTATCACTCTGACACTCTTCATAAAAAGAGGAAGAAATTATTAACCAAAGAGAAATGCACCTTTAAGAATATGATCACTCATATATCAATTCTTCAAAATGCTTTCCTTTCCTCACAATCCTCAAGTTCAGCTTCAGGCACCATTTTATTCATTCACTATCTTTCAACACCAGATCACAACAGTAGTCACTGTCATCTTATACCGAATGAAGAATAGGCACACCGTGGCATTTGAGTTCTCATTATTTATTAACTCACAGGGACATCTGTGAGCTTATATGCAAAGAGAAGGTTCGGATTGATCAGAAGAGATTGTTTTGTACAATGTCATAAATGATGCATTGAGGCAGTGACAGGAAATGGCATTTATGTATTTGTGGTTCCTGCTCCTCTTAGACAAGCTCAAACCTTTCCACACCACCACTAAATGTTGCCAAGTCTGAAAACATGCATCAAGGCCTCCAAACTATTTTAAATGCCCTTTCCCTGAAGCTTATCCTTTCATAAAAAATTAATATGTAGACAAGAAAATTACTTCAGGCTTTAAAGAGATAGCACCTGTGAGTTGATGTATTGCCGTTAGATCCTTGAAATGCATCAGGAGCTGCGAACTTTCCAGTTGCTAGCTGACTGTTCAATTTTTAGACACACAGATTAGTATTAGAACAGATACCATTTGCCAAAATTCATATTAATAGTACAAGGTGCCTATTACTGTTATTCAGCAAATGCACGGATTTGGCGAGGAATACATACAGCTCTAACTCACGCCATCAGTTCTTGTCATTTCTTGACTAATTATAAATATTGCCTATTTGCATTATTGCTTCTATTTCAGTTTAATCAGAACTAGACCCAGTGCTGCCATATATTAACAGTGCAGAATGACAAGCATACTGCTATCTGCTTCCACTCCATTCTTTACAGTACACAATCTCTGGACAGGGAAGGTAAGCAATGCACCCAAAACTTCAAACAGCCTACCCAGATGCCAGCTGGATTGCTCAATGTCCTATAATAACATTTGAAAGATGGAAAGGATGTTTCAAAGGATAGAATTACTAATCCCAAAAGAAAGTTATTTACACTGCAGAACACCACGGGTACCCAATTCTGTTAGTGTAAGTAGTAAATAATCAAGCTCTTTCCATTGAAATGACAAACTGATTTTACCACTCTATATTCAGGGTCCTGTGACTGTTTAACAGCTATCAAGAAAGTCTATGTTTTTACAAGCTTTTGGAACTGTCTTCATAAAAGACAGGATATATATATATATATGTATCTTTCAGTGCCAATTCAAACCACCTTTTTAAGAGGGTATAGTTTGCTCTGAAAGACAATCACAGTAAGTACTACTACTACTATTCTTCCATATCTGATTAACAAAAAATTCTCCAGCCTCATTACAAGGAATAAAGTATGCCATCATCATTCCATCAGTTCCTAGGAAGCATTTTGAGTTCCCTCACACAGTTAATCCTTGATGTGAACTTTTCTTTGACAATCTATTCATCTACTAATGTTCTTACATTTATTTCCACCTACTACTACAACACAAGCTTATGCAGATTGGTGTAGCGTTTTTTGAAGGGGGGAGCTCTTTGTTTATGTCATTACAGATTTCATTAAATAAAAAAAAAAAACTAGTATTCCCTAAAGACATTTGTTTCAGAACACCTGAAAATCAGATGGCACAGAGGAACAACTGTTAGCTTTGAAGAACAAGAGAAATTATTTACTGAAACAAGACTAAAGACACTGAGGTTGCCTCAGTCACCAAAGATATCCTCTGGATAAATCATCCTCTCCCTCCCCCATCTATCATAACAACAGTCCATGTTTTAGAACAGAGTCTTGAAGTACTGTCCAGCAGTCTTAGAAAGGTGAAAAATAACTGAAACACCAAAAGCTGCAGTGAATTAGCCATTTTTAACCTTGGAAATTAATATCCTCCTTTGGGGTTTTGGAGCGTAAGAAGAACAAAAGCAGATGCTATGAAATAAAGATTAAGTTAATGTAGTCATCAAGGAAGTATGAACAAAAATCTAGCCATGCTGCAGTAGATCATCCAGTATACTACTGAAGAAAACAGTTAAAAATTATTTTTCTTCTTCAATGAATGACTGAATTGCACTATCAATATGAAAAGATCCAAAGAGAAAGAATATTGCTTTGAATAATTGGTTCTCTCCAGGAAAAATGGATGAATCAATAACTGCATTTACTTTTGAAAGGATTTCTTTAAGTATTTGATGAATTTCAAAGCCTCCAAATAACATTACACTTCCCACCTACTGCTAGGTCTCTCATTTTATCAGAATTTATGTCCACCAACAGATATTTTATTTTAGACTAGAAAGCATTCTAGCAATTTCCAGCCCTGTTTCTACTCTTCCTTGCTGAATTCCTAGAGAAGTAGACATAAGACCAAATGAACAAAACCACCTCCACTTTCACTGACATTAAAAGGCCACTCAAACGAAGGAAATAAAAGGTGCCTTTGTTTCTTTCTCATCTGCTCACAGGGTATGGCAACCTATTAAGAAAAATAAACTATATTTGTGATTCAGTTTGTCTTACAGGAACAGAATGAACCTGGCAAGATTTACACAAACTGGAGTGTGCTACTGCTCATTTTGGCCTATTCTTTTTTTAATCTCTACAAGGTACTACTGAAGTGTTAGAATGATTCCAAGAAAAATATTTGTGGCTTCCTAAAAGTTTCCTGCTTTGAATTTGTACATTTATTTTGTCTCTAAACACCAGAAGAAGGGCTATAGAAACAATACACTGTGGAAAGTCAATATAGAAAGAAAAAAGTCCCAAATTCCTACAGTTGAACAACACTACATAGAAGACTGCAAAAGAAAATTTTCCAATGAAACTAAGGAAACTGACTACTGTAAAAGCAGCATTTGAAGGAGGGAGGGGGAAAGAGGGAAGGGAACCAAAACCAAACACAGAAATGAACAAAATCCCCCAAACCCATAAAAACCAGCAACAGCCACTAAACATTTCACCATATCAAGCAAACCCAAGCTAATTTAATCTATCAACATAGCCAGGACCTAAAATATTTTAGGTCTGGGGGATCTGCAAGCTGTTCACAATATCCATAGGCAAATCTCTTCCAAAGCTGTGTAAGTGTATAATTAGGTGGGGTATTATTCTACAGGGCAATCCACTTCTTTACTACCTTAACATATTTAAGTTACAATCTACAGAATCTTTGAATTTATATGGTAGAGCCCAAGAAGAAGGCTAGCCAGACAGCAGTTACTAAAAGTACTCTACATAATCAGAAAGCTCTTACTTGGGTTTAAGTAAGTCTAACAGCTAAATAATACGCCCTCATCATAAACAGAAAAAAACAAAGCAAAACTTTACAGGACTTAATAACAGATATAGCTTAAGTGATCTGAGTGCCAGCTGTGCTCTCCAAATCCACACCATTGGAAAGAAAGAAAGAAAGAAAAAAAAAAATAAAATAACCACACAAAACCCCAAAGACAACCAACAAAACATCCCTCCCCCACCACACACACAAAAAAAAAAAAAAAAAACAAAACATTCAGCAAACATAATTCATATTTACTAATGGTCTACTACACACCCAAATATTCCCATTAAAAAGAAACAACAACAAAAAAACCCAAGAAAGTCCTGCCTTATGATTTCAATCATATTTTTATTTTGTCTCATATAATGCTTACTGCAATAAGAAACAAAAAAACAAACCAAAACACCAACATCTATAGCTGAGTATTTATACAACTGATCCCATGGCAGATGGGTTAAAGGGGTGGAAATCACCCTGAAAAGTCTGATTTTATTGAAAAAAAAAATAAATTCAAAAAGCTAAGAAGGGATTTTTGTGTTTATCCTTCTGATGTCAAGGTAAACTTCCGTTGATTTTAAACTGCCCTTTCTACTAAATATTTATTCCATACGCATCTAGAAGACATGAGCAGATGTGTGCCATCCAAAGGATTTATTTCTTTCCAGGAGAATGAAATGCAGTAATTTGTTTCTACATAACTTTCCTGGGATAATGCTCACTAGCAGTTTAAACACACAAAGAATTAGGTGGAAATCATCTGGACATTAAGGAATGGTTTGTGGGTTTCTGTTTGTTTGTTTTTTGTGGGGGTGGAGGTTTTTTTAATCCTTTTAAAACAGTGTGGAGCAAAGCAGGTTTCGTATTTTGGGGAATGAGGTTGGTTGATTGGTTCATTGGTTTTACCCAACCTTGAGTTGAGAAAAGCTCTTCTGAACCTCATCCAAAACATGAAGATCCAAATAGGGGAAGGACAGGAGAATATGTCTGTGTACAAACCCAGGAAGTATAAAACGTCTTTTTCCCTTACAGTGGGGGCACATTCTTATTAAAATGGATAAGGATGAATGACAGCAGCAGACAATTCCCTGAATCTTAAGGGATCATCAGCAAGCAGCTGATGAGGCCTCACAGACTTGTCAAAATATTTCCTTGAAAAAGCCATGAACAGAAGCCTGTAGGAGCTGGTAATACTGTACTAAAGAATCTGACCACACTGAGGTGCTGGACTGATGAGAAGTTTGTTGTCTGGGGAGCATTTCTGAGGTGCTTACCTCCTTTGAAGTCTCTTGGCGTCAGGATGAATGCTAGCTGTCCTCGGGCTGCCATCCCTTTGAGGGGAGGGAGATACAGATGAGCCCAAAGGTTTTCTTCTAAACACAAGTCCTTACTGCAAGCTGGCCAAAAGGTCCCTGCAATCAAAGAAATCATTGTGGTTTTGCATGTGGCGCATTTATGTCCTTTAATCAAGGTTTGTCAGCCATCTAACATGTTCAACCACGAAGGAAAAAATAAATGCATCTGCTGGGTAGCCAATGCAGAACAGAGACTAAGGAAAGAGAAGAACTGTTCATTCTGGTTTAGATACTATCAAGTCCATGGAAAACATAGGCAGCGTGATTTTTCAGCCTAAGTAGAACCACCTCAGTATACAGTACTTTATGCATGTATATATGTATAAAAAAAATTATTTCCCTTTGGAATCATTTTGCAACACTCAAACTCCTGCCTTCTTCAGATCTCAAGAAAAAATAATCACATTTTCATTTCTAAGTATACATACTAGTCAATGTATTCTACAATCTAATGCAGCAGTCATCCTTCTTCAACAATTACCTCTTGCAATTACCACAGCAGTATACAATCAATCCTCAAATGAATTCTTTTTGCCATAAGCTAGTTATAACACAGCTTGCAGAGCCATTTGCTAGGAAAAAAGCAAACAAACAAGCAAACAATGAAAGTTCTGTCACACTACTGATAAAAGATTCCTTCTGCAGAACATTTAGCGGACTTCTGTGTTTGCATGCCAACATGCTAGAGCCACGAGCTCCATGTTTTCCTTAGCGTGAGTCATCTCTAACAGTGTTCATATTCACAGCCTCTCTGGCACATTTCCTGGACACATGCCATTCAACCACAGAAATGAATCTTTATAGCTCAGCTGTCACAAGCCTAGGCATGTCATATTAAGCACATGATTTCCTAAAGTTTCACACTAATAGGCAGTCTTGGTTTTTAACTCTCCTACCAAAGTATATTACAGTAGAAGTAAATAGATACCTATTTCCTCTATTGGCTGCAAAACAAGTTTCCAGCCAGTAAACACAAGAAACTTATACACATTTCACATCCTAAAGGAGCGCGTAACCACTTCTTAGGAATACCAAGTGGATGCGAGCCAATACCCTTCCTCTTTCCCCTGCCTAGAGCCATTTCAGTTAAATGCACTGATAATATTTTGGGGTAGGAGATAAGAAACCTGCCAATTAAAAAGATTGCTTCTCCTC
>JANHGB010042451.1:0-29949 GCA_026283785.1 Coracopsis vasa
GGCCTTGAACACTGCCAGGGATGGGGCAGCCACAGCTTCTCTGGGCAACCTGTGCCAGTGCCTCAGCACCCTCACAGTGAAATTCACTTCCTTTCACTTCTTTCTCCTTTTTCCTGAAAACTCTCCCCTTACTAGAAATGGTCTTTACGTAAATTCTGGGATTCTAGGTGAAGAACAAGACTTCAATATCTCTCTGCCAGGTAAAAAAGCACTTTATGAAAAATACATCAGGATCACTTTTATTTATTTTGGGTTTAGAGAAGGTTAACAGCCCTGCATTTCTTGGCTAGCTCTTTTGCAGCAGTATAGGTTGTTGGAACTTAATAGTTTGTTCTGAATGCACAGTAGCTTGGTCTTTCACTTGTTTATTAGCCTTGTAGCACATTGCTATGAGTGTTATGACATTTAGTGTTCAAGGACAAACTATACACAGTATTTTGTATTGTGATGTGAGTCAGCATCCCTAAACCTGTAAATGTTATTAAATACATTTGTTAAACTGGCATCTCTGCAGAGACCTTAATTGGAAAAGATGTCATCAGAGCAATTGTGCTTTTCTGTAATCCATTGAGAAACCAAATTCTGAATATGGTAAAAGCCAGGGACTACTTACCCAGTAACAATAACTTCAAAGTGAAGTCTGATTGGTATTAAAAACTTACCCCTTTCTGCATCCTAAAAATGGAAAGGAAAGATAGCCAGAAAAATTATTAGTTTTGTACACCAAGGATCTGATTTTACTATACACTCTTTATGAAGTAGAGAAGTAAATATACAAGGTATCCTTTTCAGAATAACCTTGTATAAGCCTATGTTTCTGTTGTAAGGCTAGAATATTTTGCTGCAAATAAGACATGTTTCACTGCCATATTCACATATTTTTAGATTGAAAAGAATTATTTAATTTTAGACATAAATTAACAGGAACAAAAATCTGATTTTTCTAAAAGAAGCAGAACTATGAAAGCAGGTTGCTTATGGACTGTAGATCTCCATGCCAGCATTGGCCATATGCTCCTCATTTCTTTTATGGTCTCCCTTCTATGGTATTCTGATAGCTTCCACTTCTGTATTTTCCTTTTAGTTTCCAAATTGCACAAAAAAGAGTCAAAAATGTTCATGTATGAGAAGTAAAAAAGTAAATGAACAGGAAGGTTTGGTGAGCTTTCCATTGAAAACAAAAGTAATTTGCTTGATGAGATGATTCAAATAGCTGTGGCTGGCTTTAGAAATCACCTGCTCTAACTCAGTAGCAAAGTACCTGCTGACATATTTGAGGAGTAAGGAAACCGGGTACAAGTTGGTATCAAGACATGGGTTAGTTTAAAATTTATTCTAAAAGCTGTAACTCAGTGAAAGGCTCTCTCAGTGTGATTTCTAGATATTTTAGCTTTAAAGTTAAAGAATTTTTCACCACTGCTTTTGCTTATGTGGTCAGTGTATCAGTTATTTTTGCTTGTTTTATCAGTTTATCAGTTATTTTTGCTTATGTGGTCAGTGTATCAGTTATTTTTGCTTGTTTCCCTTTATGCTAATAACATGCTAACAGAAAACAGAAATAAATCAAACTGTCTTCAAATCAGTTAGTTAACATTCTAACAATGTGCAGAAAAGCAATTGGAAATCCTGTTGTGTCCAGGCTGTCCCGCACCTTCATTCACATCCCTGACCAGCTGTTCCTTGTTTGTGTCAGGTGCAGCAGAATGCCTTCCCTTGTAACTTCTTGATCACTGGTGTTAGGAAGCTGTGGTCAGTGCACACCAGAAGCAAAGAACTTGGAAACCTGTATTGCTTTTGCCCTGCTGTGTAGTGCCTCTAGCAGGTGTCAGGGAGTTGAAGTTTAGCAAGAGGACCAGAACATGTAAATGTGAGGCTTCTTCCAGGTGTCTGAAGAAAGCCTCTGCTACTTCTCCCTTATCTGGCGGGCTGTGGCAGACATGCACAACAATGTCAGTCATATTTGTGTGCCCTTTAACCCTGACCCATAAGCTCTGAGCTGGCTCATGATCCACCCCAAGGCCGATTTCCATGCATTCCCATTGCAGCCATAATACAGGACAGGTGGGCCTCTGTGCTTTCCTGTCATGCCCTTCTTAAAGACCCTGTATATATCCAATGTAGCATACCAGTTGTATGTGCAATCACACCACATCTCTGTGATCCCAATGAGTAGTAGCCCTGCAACTACACGTCCACCTCAAATTCCTTCTGTTTATTCCCTATCTTGCATGCATTAGTCTGCAGGCAGTTCATACGGGCACCCAGTCATGCTGATTTCCCAGAAAAAGAGTGAGAGCTTTAGGCATATCAGCCTAAATATCTCATCATTCATCTCTCTTATCTGACAACTGAAAGGCCATTGAGTATGGTTTTAAATGGTCATTATCATTAAAGTTACTGATGGTAAGATCCTTGAAAGTTTGAATAAATGTTTGAAAATCCCAACGCTTATCTGGATTCCTGAAACTCTTTTAAGTCTGGTTAAAATCTGAGCCAGAAAAGGGCTTCATGCATGATTTCTCAGGGTTCTGAAAATATTCTTCAGTCTGTTGCTAACCAATACCAGAGGGTTTATGTGATTTTTTTGAAGTAAAACCATTAAATATATTTCTGTTAGCACAGTATTGATCTTGGGCTTACTTTAAAGGTTTTAGACTTCTAGCAGCTCTTTCACTGAGCATGGACTGAGTTCATAATGAAATCCAAAACACAGAAAAGGCCTTATGGTTTTGAGTTTGGCTGCAAACATTAACACAGTGGTAGCTGGAGTCCCTGTTAACGAAGCAGATTGTTTCTTTGTTAGCGTAGTGAGTGAAGATAAATTGCAGTCCCAAGACCAAGTAGCATAGTAAAAAATTGTCCCTTAACTGTAACAGATTTGAGCTGCTTGCTAATGGTTGGTATCATTTAGCTGTTAAAGCATTTATAATATGATAGTATTTCCTGATGAAATAATAACAATGGATTACAAAATAGTGTGGTTGGAATCTTTTGTCTTGTGTTCTGTTGGGTATTAGCATCTAATTCTATACCCACTTTAGGTTGATCAAATGCAAAGGAGTCACTCAGAAACTCTGGTCCAGTATTACAAATTCCTTCCCATTTGCAACAGCTGAAAAGCTAAAACCAACAGCATATACATGGTTTGTGCACCCAGCTAATTGGAAGAGTAGTGCTTTCAGTCAGATTCCTTGGCCTGTACATATAACTCTTCCAAGGGGACAGAAAGAATTTGTGTGTGAGAAATAGAATCTAAATATGTTTGTACATTCTCTTACATCAAACCCCAAGGTTTGGTGGCTTAAGTTCATGCTTAGTGTGTGTTGGAAAACAAAGGAGCCAGAAAGACTAGACTGAAGGAGGATTTTGATCTCTTTTGTAGTAGGTGTTCCCCCAGGGAGTTAACAGTGATTTACCACCCTACTTTGGTAATAGGATATTGTTGTCAAACTTTCTGTAGTACAATAATACAAACAGTAGCAAGGAGTGCTGTTATGTATTTCTCAATCAGAGACATTTGACTTCAAATACAGTAAACTAGGGTTTGCTTCAAATATAATAAAGAAGATTGTAGCATTATCAGCTAATTTATTCTTAGTGTGTATTGATGTGGTTAGGTATCCAGAACCAAATGAACAGAAATAAAAATACATAAATGTATTTATACATATTGTGTAACTAAATAGATGAATATGGTCAGACAGATGAAAATAAGTGATTCAAACCTTTTTTTCTAGTTTTTCAAACTGAATCTCCTTATTAATTTTAAAACTTGGATTTCTGTGGTGTATTTCTTCCGCAAAGATGGGGAGGGTGTTAAATCTTCCTATCCTTCTGTCATCACTGCTGTCACTAAAGTAATCTGGAATTTGGACCTAAGAACTGTATTAAAAGGAGCGTATTGTGAGGCCTTGCTCACAGAAGTTGCAGCTAGTTGTATGCCGTTAACTAATGAAATTTGTAGAGAAACTACTGCATTTCTCACTGCTGAGCTTATTTTGCGGCCTTTTCCTGCACTGATGCTGCAGCATAAATATTGTAATGAGAGTGAAATGCAAATAGTGCTCCCTGAGTGGTCTGCCTACACTCTCCTTAGAGTGTTCCAAAATCAACCTGTACTCTCTTTCCAGAAAGGCACTGTTGATATTAAACTGCCAGCAACCTGTTTCTTAAATCCTTGGAGTCAGTAAAACCTTTGCCTAATGAGGGACTGCAGGTTTTGGCTTCTGTGCAAATCTTTCTTTGTGAGCTAGCTTAAAGACTTCACTGAAAACTGGATATTCACAGTAACATCTCTTGATTTTTCGTTTAATTTACTTGAGAATGAAATAATTCTCATAAATGAATGGCTCGGTTTGGTCATTGCAAGAGCAATTCCCCCCTGTGTTTCTAAAGCAGGGAACATTCCCCTGCAGATTTTAAATTTTCAAAGGCATAGAACTTGTGAAGAAAATAGTATGGATTCAATTAAATAGTATTCAGAGAGATCTCCCCAGCTCCTGGTCTTTTATTGTATTCTGGAATAATGGGAGGGAAGCATATGTTTATGAAAGATAAGGTGGGAGCTCAGGCTGTTGCATAAGCAGTCACTTGAAGCAATGGGTCCAGCCTCTTGTTAAGCCAAATGCCATTGGATCCCTTTCAGCTTTCTTTCCATGCCACTGTTTCCTCATACCACCAAGGTCGTACTTGCCAGTAGTAATGATTCCTGCAATTTGTCCTCCTTTGGAACTCTGTCTAAATGCATTTAAGGGAATTTGCCTGTGTTTCAAGGTCACAGAAAGCACACAGAGTCTTAAGCTTAGCAGCTGTGAGTGCCGTGGTGCTACTAAGCTATGTCAACTGGTGTGAAAACTACTTCCAGTCTCAGGCTGACCTGGCAGACACCCTCATTTAGGAAACTGCTCTCCAAAATCAAAGCCTTGTGAAGAGGTACAGTTCACGTAACTATTAAACCTGTGTGCTTGTTACAGTTATGAATTAGTCACTGCCAGTGGTGGACTCAGTTTATCTATCTCACTTCATAAAACTTCTTATAAGCTTTTAAAGAAATTGAACAAAATATGAACCAGTTGATATCTGAGATGTCCACCCTGCAAAGAGGCCTCTTCCTTCAAGTCCCTACTAATGTGTGCTTCAGTGTCAACACAAATACTATATCTACACACTAAGCCGGGATTGAAAATACAAACAAGATTGATTTTGTTCTTCTGAAGTAGTCAGAGCCTCTTTGCTTTGCTGACTGGAAGCAAACTTGGACACATACGGTATAAAATGCAATATGAATACCTTGTATGAAATATGCAGATTTGAAAGGCAGTGATCCTGTAGTTAAATAGAAAGTGAAATATGAAAGTTTTCCAGTAATGTTGTGATAATTGAACTATGCATCCATTCTGTGAAATAAATTGCTATGGATTTGCAGTAAAATCTAAATGTTCCTATATTATTGGGAAAGCAGACTGGAACAGACATTAATGGCAACTATGTCAAAGTGAAATATGAGAAAAACAGTAATAATGTAGTTATGACTAATGTGTCAGTTGTTGACACTTCATTTCCATGTAAAGTTGACCTCACTTTTAAAAAGTAAATCCAATTGTTAAGGTTTCTAGGTTGATATCCTCCCATATCTTCAGCCACTGTTTGGGTCTCTCTCCAAGCTTCATTTCAAAATGGTAGTTGTGACATTCAGCACTAAAGCATATGAATCCTGTGGCACAGAGCATGTGTTCTTGCACTGTGACTGAACAGTCATCCTGGCATTCACTGGAGTTTATTGTTGTTTTTTTTCTCTCTTCATATTTAACAGAAATCTTGTATTCTTTCTTCATTCTATCTATGTCCCCTGAAGTGCACACAAATCAATTCCAAATATGTCTTTTTGCCTCCTTGTTCTCCATCAAATGTGCATCTCTTTCCTGCAGGTCAAAAGACATTTCATACAATACAGTAACTGGCTGGCAGAGTCACAAGCAGCTGACCCCGAGGGGAGCCTTGCACTGATGATATTCCTCTCCTTTTTCCCATTGTTCAGTGTCTAACTTTGAGGCTTTAGACACTTGGTTTTTCTGGGGTTTGAGTTCTCCTGACTTTCACAGAAACAAAGATACAAGCTCTAAGAGTTCAAACCAGAAAACATAAACAGGCAAAGCAGTATTTTGAACATCAGATTATTGCTAATACTGAGGGGGAAAGATATGTTTTCTTAATACTTTCAGGGGTAATTCTGTAATTAGCACTAATGTCCCACTCCTCCCCCCCAAAAAACCCTCCAAGTAATAGAGAATTGGGGGTTTTTAGGATTTCACTGGAGGCTATTTGTTTGCTACTGGAGTTATTGTATCATGAACATCTACAGCACTGAAGGAAACTAAAGAAATCTGGTTCCCTGATCTGTTATAAAGATCTGAGTCTGTCATCTCCAGTGCAGAAAAAGAACTGTCCCCTAAAATAGGTTCTTGTTTTGTTATGCCTTATAGATGAAAGGTGATCTTTCACATTATAGATGAAAGTAGATAAATTATTGAACTGAAGTTTGAAAGATTAAAAGGAAATCATAGATATTTGGGGTACTTATTAAAAGATCTAAATGCCTGTGTAACAGAAAAATCATAGAATCATGAATGGTGTGGGTTGGAAGGAACCTTAAAGCTCATCCAGTTCCAACCCCCTGCCATGGGCAGGGACACCTTCCACTAGACCAGGTAGCTCCAAGCCCCATCCAGCCTGGCCTTGAACACTGTCAGGCATGCGGCAGCCACAGTTTCTGTGGGCACCCTGTGCCAGCGCCTCACCACCCTCACAGTGAAATTTCTCCCTAATGTTTAATCTCAGTCTCCCCTTTGTCAGGTTAAAGCCATTCCCCCTTGTCCTGTCACTAGAGGCCCTTGTAAAAACCTCTCCAGCATTCTTGTAGTCCATTTAGGCACTGGAACTGCTCTAAGTTCTACCTGAAGCCTTCTCTTCTCCAGGCTGATCCACCACAACTCTCAGCCTGCCTTCACAGGATATTTGTAGGATATATAAATATTTGTCTACCTAATAAAAAGCTAATGCAGGTCCTTAGTAAACCATGTTCTTTTATTCAAATTAGGTTATATTTACCTATGGTTTTCTCTTTTTCCATGTCATGCTTGACCCAGACTTTAAGTGAAAAATGCTGCTGAAATACATTGCAATTTTGTCCATCACCTGATTTGTCTACTGAAAGGTTGTCTGATTAAAAAGAAGTAAGTCTAACAATATTTCAAACATAAAACTCAAACCAACATTATTTTACAGAATTTGCTTTGAACTGTACATTGAAAACTGGATAAATAGTTGCCTTCTGGGATATTTTTATAGTAAAGGAATGAGAGAGTATCTTCTTTCCTAATCAAAGGGAATAAATTCATATTGGAAAGATAAGAAACTTTCATATATTCTGGTGCATCTCTTGCCTGGGGATACCTGGGACTCAGGAGACTCAGGCAGCAGCTGGGCTAGCAGAATTCCAATTTCATACTGGAAGCTATCAGATAACATGCAGAAAGATGGAAGTGGATATGTGCCAGCCAGAAGGGTTGTGTTGAGACAAGGAGGAGCTGAGAGGTGCAAGGATACCTAGTTACTACCTAAATCAAGAAATGTTGCCAAGACCAGAGAGAGTTCACCAGAGAGCTCTAAAGGCAGTCAAATATGAAAAATAACTATTAACTGATTACTTATCTCTCTTGTCAGCCTATGTTCTATCAGTACTGAAGCAGGGGAAGCTTTATAGAGGGTAACAGGAAGAGTCTGAGAATAAATGAGATTTCTGAAGTGGAGGCAAAGCACTAAAACTCTGATACAGCGTAGAAATCATTTATGCGTGAAAACATGGTTCTTGTAGAGGGGCTCACAGCTGCTCATGGCAGTCAGTAAGCATATGGACAAACAGCAGTCCAGCTGATACATCTGAATTTCAAAAAAAGCTTTAGACTTAAGTTCTTTGTCACAGGTTCTTCAAAAAACTGAGCTGACAAGGAATAAAAATGGGAGTTAACACCATTATGTATATCTGTGATGTCCCATCACTTCTTGAGTGTTGTGTCCATTTTGATATGGTCAGTAGAAGTAAAAAAGGCTTATGGGAAGAGTAACAAAGCTGATCAAAACTTCTGTATGAGAAGAGATAAAGAACTTCAAGGGCTCCTCATCTTGTTCTTGGATCAGGAGGGATTTCAGCTGGGTTTCCATCCATAAATGGGATGGAAAATATGCACAGGGAATGACTATTCACTGGTTCTCACCATCCAAGCATTAATAGCATATTTAAAATGAATGCAAATATATTCACATGCAAGACACTGCTGCAGGTGACAATAGTTTAGCTGGCTTGAAAGAGCAGTTATGTCAATTCACAGAAGACCATCAACAGCTATTAAATACAGGTAAGGTACCCACATTGGTCCCTTTCTTGCACACTATGGGAAACAGGAATTCAGAGGGAGTACACCAGGGGACATGTCACCCTGTATTTACTGTATTCATATACTTTTTCCTGAGAATCTGCTTCTGGTCACTCTTAGTGACCATACAGTTATGTTTATGTTTGTACAGGAATATTGAAGATGGAAGAAAAAAGTTGGTATTACGGAAGATGGGAAGTGATAAACAGAAGAAAACAGGGAAATTTGCAAAAAGGGAGAAGGATTAAATATAGCTAAAGGAGAGCAGAGACTTCAAAGAGTGATGAATGAATACATCATAGCGGAGATGGGAAAAAATCCTGTATATCTGAATAGTGCAGATTCACAGTGGTAGGGAAAATGGTTTATTGCTTTTCCTTTTTATTACATGCAGGTCCCCTGGATAGGGCAGCATGTTGTGCATGGCCTAATAAGAGAGTGTGATACTTGGGAGATGAAGTTGTCATGTGCTCAGGACCTAGTCTGCAGTCAAGGCTATTCATTTATATGCAGGGGAATTTCACTTGTAGTGCAGTGTCAACCAAACAGCTGTGTTTCTGGACAACCAGAGTCACTTCTAAAGTACAAATTCTGTCAAATTTAATAAGACAGCATCAAATGCATTCAGATCAAAACTGCCTGCTTTTAATCTTCCTGTTTCCCATTTTAACATGAGTCCCAGGGTAATAGCTCAACTGAAAACAAAAATTACTCGTATCTTTCTGCATGGGGTAAATCCCTATCAAATTGTCTGTAATAAAGCCTTGCATTTTAAATCTGAGAAGTAACCTTGTTCTAAAATCCTGATTAATTCTTACATTACTTAACTATTCACGTTACCAAAGTACATAAGGGAAAAGTCCTTATTACCATATAAGGTTCTTCATAGTTCAGTGCAAACTATGTAAGAAGAAATATTAAGTTATGGAAGAAAGAAGCATGTTCTCAGCTGGTATAAATTGACATTCCTCTACAAAAGTTAACGGACTAAGCCAATTAACAGTAACTGAAGGTGTAGTCTTGCTATGCTTTGCTTTTCCTCTTTACAGATCAGTCATTTGCCTTGATACAGTAGTCTTTATGCAAATACGTAAACATGATTAATCACTATGAATTATTAAAAACAGAGCTCAAAAGATAAACTTTCAGCAGAATGTCTAGAGAAGATAAGAGCTGAGCAAATTGGTTCCAGGAAGCCAGAGTTCCATAGATTAGGGCAATATTGGGCAAGTAATTAGACACCAAATGAGCTGGGGATGCATTTCCTACTGAGCGTGCATGTGTAAATGCCTTTCATTGCACGTATGCACACACCTTGACAGTAAAATCTGCCAGCAGATATGCAGAAAATGCCAGAACACAAATGGTAAGTTGAGGGCAAAACATCTGAAAGGTCATTTTTGTTGCTTTAATTTTAACAATATCCACAAATATACTTCTGATACTGGGGTATCTGTGTGCCAACAGATATCCCAGTGTCAGAAGTATCAAGACTTCCAAGCTTAAAGAAAGAGGCGTATATCCAATATTCATACAGTGGTTTCCATGGACAGTGGTAGGAGTTTGCAGGGGGTAGTTAACAGACATGCCACAATGGTGTCTGCTGACACTGTCCTGTGAAGTGAATTGAAATAACTTCAGATACTGCTCAGCATGTCAAGTAGACTTGAACACAATCCAGATGAAGCAGGGTGTATTATTTCTCTTGAGAGTCATATTAGAATTTTTATCAGAACAATAATTTTGATTACCTGTTCATGTTGTGGCAGTTTTCCCTCTCCTAGACCTAATCATTAGACAATATTTTAAATGGCATTTTGAGTATACAGTGTTGAGATTCAATACTGGTGTCAAGAGAGAAGTCTATATGCTTCGTGGGATTTCAATAGAATTTTACAGAACTAACAATGTAGACTCCTGAGGGAATACACCCAATCAAAAGAACAGTCCATGAATGTGGCTAACAGCTTGGTTGTGCATATTACCCTGTTGACATTCTTTACTCACTCAAGTTAATGGGCAGAAGTGCACCATTTCCTGCAAGAAAAAAGAGCAGAGTCAGTGCCAGTGTAAAATTCCCAGTGCTACTTAGAAAAACATCTGTAGCTATTTGGAAATAGGCGTAATCAAACTTAATTATGGAAATTTATTTAAAATAAGACTTTTTGCATATTCTTTCAATTATTGTTCCATCAAAGAACTACTAATAGAATGGCAAAGAAAAGGGAAATAGCTGTTAATTTTTGTAACCCAGCATCAGTAACAATGTTAAGCAAACTTGGCAAAGTTTCTAAGTTGCCAATACACAGCTACAATGTTAATCCCATCTTTAAAACCTTCCTCATGCTTTACTACTTGGGATAAAAAAAAATAAAGTAAGTTATCTTTAAGAAGTAGGCCCCTTCCAAGCCTAATTATTCTGTGATCTCTGCACAGAATCCTTAATTTGAACCTTTGTGGTCTAGGTACTGGGATTTGGAATGGAAGAAAAAAACTAAATTATTAAAAGGTATATCCATTATTAAATATTCGCTGCACTTTCAGATACTTTGTCTCAGATATGGCTTAGAAACATAAGGCTGAAGAGTCACTGTCTTCTGTTTCCCTCAACTCCATGTGATATAGATATTTAATCCAACAGTTTTTGGATCATTTTATCTATGTACACTCACCTACCACCAGAATATTCCCAGTACCCTTAGCCTGCCTTTTTTGATCACAGGACAAGTTAAAACCCCATGTATATTAGTAACCACAGGAAAAGAATTGGAGAGCTCATGAGGCAGCACTAGTGGCCTAATCCTGCAGAAGCCACTGTTAGATTTGAAGTTTCCCACACATCCTGGTGAAAGGGTCATCCCTGCAGAGGACTACCTTAAATCACTTCAGAGACATCTGCCATTCCAGCTAGCTGAGGGAAGTCACTCAAGAATTTAAAACCTCTGGCAGTACTGGCCTTCCTTGTGTTGGATTCAGTCTTGCTGTGGCAATCCAGTGCTTCAGAGAAGGGTGAAATTACATCGAAAGTCTACTGATACATCAAGGATTTAAGAAAAGTAAACTCCAAACTTGTATATGGCCTTGCAGGTAACCAAAAGAAGCCCTGAAGGATTGGATTAGTACAAGATAAATACAGTACAAACACGAAGAATAGACAGCAATCCACTTTTTTTCAGTTCTCTTCAGGAATTTTACATGTCAAAGTTCTCATATCACAACAGGTTTATAACTTGAAAATCGCCCTAAGCTGCCATATGAGTTCTTCCATGAATTTGTCAGGCTCCATTTTAAAACACTGTAAATCCCTTTCTCCTGTGATCTGATTTGCTAAGTAGTTCCTGAGTTTTCCTCCTTGGGTGATTAGAAAATATTCTCTTTCTAATCTACTTCTGTTACTGAAAATAGAGGGGGACACATAATAAATATGTCTAAATGTATAAGAGATGCACATCTGTTGTACTGAAGTTAAACAAGAGGGATATGAGTTTATATTTGGGGGGAAAGTATTGGCATAGGAAGCTATATTCAAGAATTTGATTGAATAGTTTGAAGGTAAATATTGCTTATTGCTTTACTGCCTTGCAAATATTTGTGAAGGCTGTAGAGTTGGCAAATACATAGGGAAAATCTCTGTCTGCTGATTTGTCTCTAAACGGTATCTCTTATATTTTAGAAATACAATTCTGATTTCACTGTTGTATAACAAGGCAATATTGTAGTCATGTAAACTGGATCCTTAAAATTTTGGGGTTTTTTATGCTGTAGTTACCCTAGTTTGTCAGAACACATGGTTAAAATTTCTTTTATAAATCAGGGTAGATGATTTTCGCAAGTTTCTGGTTTTCGAATACTTATTCCAGAGCTTTTCTTCTCTTGAGCAGCATCTACACAGTTCTTACAGTGCACTTTCTGCTATGTGTAGAGAGCCTGCCTTTTACTTTCCAGCCAAGTGTTCCTTGGCTTGTGTGTTTCAGAGCATTTGCTTATCTGTAGTTTCTGAATTGAGTGACAGAGCTGAATAATGTGACCACTTAACTCATGATACTGTGAGTTAAGGATGTAGTGAAATAACAGATTCTGGTTTTAAGTCATCAGTGTTAGCTTTGATAGCCATAGTGGGCTTAGAAATGAGCAGGTTGTACATCTGTATCTATATCATTGTGTTTAATGTTCTGATAATAAGATTTTATTTTTGCTTGGGATCATTGCTATCCAGTGTTTCCTTGTAATGCCTTATTTGACAGACTTCAGTGTCTTTCAAAATGATATAAGTAGCTGCTTTTTATCATTGCAAATCAGATCAATTTGGTGCAGTCTAGTTGACATGGCGCATGAAAATGCATGTTGACAAAGCTCTCTCCTCTCTCCTGAAGACCTGCGCTAGTAGAATTGTGTACGTGTGTTCCACATTTTCCAGTTATGAACACCCATCTTTACATGGCTAACAGTGGATATTTGAAAGATCAATGACAGTAACTGAACTCTTTGAGTGCAGATGCTCTTCTTTGTAGATGTATGTATATATGTGTATAAGCCTTGTGCGCAAGATTTCAGTTTTCACACAGCCTCTTGAGTGCCCTCATTCAGATAGGTCTTGGCAAGCGCTGAAGTGCTTTACTAGATTTTCAAGACCAGCTTATAAATCACAGAAGCCTTCACTGTCTGCATTGCTAAAGTGGAGCCACTTAATTCTGAATGTTAACCTAACTTTTTAGAAATCAATTAACTGCTTTTTTTTATTGTAAGGTAAGTTGGCTCTTCTAAGAGCTCAGCTGCTGTAATGGTTATCTGGATTGCAGGAGGCAAAGTCATTCAGACACTATAATCTGATCATTCTTAATGAGTCCAGATCAAGGCATTTCTGACTTCCTGTTCTTAAAAGTGCTCTCAGTTTCTGCCTCTCTCCTTGTTGTCTTAAATATTGGCCCCTGCTAGCATGTCCTTCTTGTGCGTAAGTGTCTTTGGATTTCAACATTAAGCAGTAATGATTGTCAAATCAGGTTTCTTCCCAAGATGTACTTTCCTCAAATGCACTGCCCAGTCAAACTTGCATGATTACAATCTTGCTAATGACTGCTGTATATACAGTTGCTTGATGACAACAATGTTCTGCTTTCTCCCTTTCACTTTTTCTCTCCTTTTCACTCCTAGCATGCATACACCTGGAGGCAAATCGAGTACAAATACTCCTGTGTTTGTCTCCAAGATCAGAACTGGACTTTAATTCATTCTGTCCTTTTGTGAACATTACAATGAACATCAAAATTTACCAAAATATTCCTGGTTACAAATGTGCCCCAAGCATTTTTATCCCCAAATCACAGCTCTGTGAGTGTTGACTTCTCCAAATCACCAACATGGGAACTAAATATACCATAGGTAGACCTATAGAAGTAGAACCTGGCTATGACTGCAAATACATGTTTCTGTATGTAGCAGTGCTATATGGCTGTTGGGCTAACAAGCCTATTTCACTGTGATCTCTGACTGCAACAAAAGAAAGCCTTTTTTTTTTTTTTTTGATGTCTGAGGAATGCTGGGAATTTCCAATTTCTCACATTTCAAAATCTCCCAGTATTTCTTGCAAAAATAATCTAAAGGTAAAAGGAAAAAAAGCAGGCGCAAAGAAGTTAGAACTTGCAATATGTGATCAGGCAGAGCCTAGAAATTATATACACAGTCATTTGCAACCTGTCCGAATAATCTGTTTCAGTGTTGTTTGTGTCATTATGTTTAAAGCCAGCTCTCCATCACATCTGCAATGAGGACTTCACTATTTACCATCAAGGTAGGCAAAGTTTGCTAATAATAAAGTCAGAAAGGATGTAACAACTGATCTCCTGTGCTCTGTTGTGTGTGCAGTTTAAAGTCATATTATCAAGACACGATACCTACAAGATGGGAAGAAAAACAGTTTGAGAGAATAAGTCTTTTCTATTGATTTGCATACTTGGACTTGTGGGAGTTTACATGTGTGTTTCCATGCTTTCTTGAGTAAGGACTTGTGGGCTTAATCTGCAAGTGTAAAAACATTCCTTTTTTTTCAGTGACATCTATGATTTTGGCCACATGAAACCCTATACAAAGATGGTGGAGCAATTTAGATTCTCTAACCTTCTTTACTAGCTTACCAAAAGGTGCTTAGTGTCATATTTTCTTTCCCTTCGTGCTTATCTGATTACACACAGTTGCTGTTTGGATTGCTTTGTATACAAAGTACAGAAAGCAGGTCTTTCACTTTAAACAATTCAGAAGCTCCAAGCCATAATCAGAGAAAATCGTTGTGTTTATCTTAGTCTCTTTTCAAAGGTAGCAAATCTTTAAGTGTTATTTTACTAAGGTACATTATAAATCACATGGGTGTGCTCAGTCAGTGAATGAGTCAGTGATTCTGAATAGCCATGTAAGCCTCCTTGTTCACATCTCTTTAATTTGGTTTTGTTTAATTGCTTCCTGAAATATTTTGGTCCGTCTTCCATAGCCATTCATTAGCTGGCTTATTCCAAATTCTCACATTCCAGCATCTCTGTAATAACCTTTACAGTCATTGTCTTTCTCTTACCTTCCCTGCAAAAACATCCTAAAGCTCCAAATCACAGCAGAGTCACCCTGGTCTTAGTGCAACTCTCACTTAAACCCTGCACTCTGCCTTTTAGCAGAGATCAGCTAAGGATGAATCCCTCATTGCAGAGCTTCCTGAAAATGCCTGTATCTGAAGGGGGCCTATAAGGATGCTGGAGGACTCTTTATCAGGAACTGTAGTGATAGGACGAGGGGTGATGGGCTCAAACTGAAACAGGGGAAGTTCAAGTTAGATATAAGGAAGAAGTTCTTTACTGTGAGGGTAGTGAGGCACTGGAACAGGCTGCCCAGAGAAGCGGTGAATGCTCCATCCCTGGCAGTGTTCAAGGCCAGGTTGATCAGAGCCTTGGGCAACACAGTCTAGTGTGAGGCATCCCTGCCCATGGCAGGGGGTTGGAACTGGATGATCTTAAGGTCCTCTCCAACCCAAACCATTCTATGATTCTGTGATTCACAGACAAGAAAGAAAGCATTATCCACAGTTCTTGCATTCCCCACTTCAATTTCAGCAAAGATCTACTGAGGGAATCCATTCTCTTCTCTGTAGCCAGGAAGTCTGTTCACCCCAGAAAATTAAAGATAGTCCAGCACAAGGTTTTGGTGAAGCTGTCACAGAGCTTCTGTTTGCACAGCATGGCTCACCACAGCAGAGAGGAAAGGAAGAGAGTTTGAAAAAAGCATCCCTGTTTTGCAAGCTGAGTAACAGTGTCTGCAGATTAGGTCCTTAGCTAAGTTGCTACCTCTTTTCCTCATTGGCTCAAAGCAAATATTACTTTGGTTTTGTGATTGAGAGACGAAGAGCAACAGGAGTAGGAGACATAGAGGTTAGATGTAATTTTCCTTTTCTTTTATCCTTCCCTTTCTTAGCCTCTTCCCGTAGATACATTCCATACTCCTTTATCTACCAATGCATTATGCTGTTTAGAGTTTCAAGTCTGTAGAAAAATCCCTAAATGCAAAAATGTTTTCAACATTTGGTACTTATCAAAAATACCCTGAAGTCTCACTCTTCACAGCCTGCGAAGGACATAATAAGAATGAAGTGGGCATAGGGCAATTTACATTACAATTGATTTTCCTTTTCTTTCCCAATAGACACTAGTGTGTGTATGTGTGTGTCTGGAATTTAATGCCATCCATATAGTCAAAGTGAAAGAAAACTGGGGGGGTTGTATATTTTAACAGATGTATTTAAATAATTTATATTCCTTAAATGGAACTCTCATAACTCTAGGAAAAAGGGAACACCGGACTGAATTCAAATGCAAAAAGGAATCAACACACCAAGCAGAGGCAGGGATGGGCTAACCAAGAGGAATACAGAGTCATTGCCTGGGCATGCAGGGTTGGAACTGGGAAAGCGAAACCTCAGCTGAAGTTGAAGCTAGTCAGAGAGATGATAGGCAGCAAAGAGAGGCTTCAGTAAGTGTATCAGCAGCAAATGGATCCTGGAGTGCTGATAGAAGCAGCCAATGTCATTGCAAGGTTGCTGTCAGTGATCTTTGAAATGTTACATTGATTTTGGGAGATACCCGAGGTTGGCCTCTGTGATATGGATGAGAGAACAGTGAGAAAAGTGAATGTTGTATACCTTGATCTTAAAAAGGCCTTCAACGCAGCGTGCATAATATCTTTATAACACTGAGTGAAATATGGATTGGATAGCTGAACTGTATGGTGGGAGAAGATTGACCGAATACCAGGCTCAGATGGTGGTGATGAATAGTACGAAGTCTTAAGTGGTGACCAACTACTAGTGGTGTTCTTCAAGGACTGGTACTGTTTGATGTTTTTATGAACAACCTGGGTAATGGGATCGAGTGCACCCTCAGCAATTTGGGGATGATAACCAACTAGAAGTAGTTGGTATGCTGGAACTTAAGGCTGCATTCACTAGTATGCATCGTAAAGCATTTTCAAAAGAGCTTTTAATGAGCCTAATGTAATTTTTCACAGCTAAGTCCTGTAACTTGCTATTTAAAAAACTCCCAATGGCTTTATGTTGAGTCACTTCTATATGAGGCCTTTGCTGCTATTCCTGCTGTGCTTTTGAATAGAGAGCCACAGTGTTTAAAGAAATCTCCTTGGCTCCATTGGACTTGGTATTAATACTGGGAGAAAGAAAGAATATTAAGTTATACTTCGTAAGGGATTATTTTGTGGTGTCAGTTTAAAATTTCATTCAGTTTCTTTGAAAACGAATTTCTCTTTTTTTTTTTTTTTAATAAAAAGACAGTGGCTGAAGGTAATTTCTGTATATTACTTTCTACAAATTTTCTATGGAACACTATTTCTGTGGAAATATATTTCTATGGAACATATATATCTATGGAACAATTGTTTTTAGTGAGCAGACTGCAAGTCTATAAATGGGAGGTTTGATGCACTGAGAAAGTAGAAATGCACCATATCCCAACAGCTGGAATTCTTTTCTTTAGTTTTCTAATTGAACAAGGTTAAAGATCAGTTTCTAAAATGATCGTATTTTCAAATCCTTGAGAGAACATCAAGTTAAAAAGCAATGAAAAAATGGTGATCCTTTCTAACATGCAAGTCTTAAGAATAAGACACAAATAGACTTTTGTTTCTTTCCACTTAAATAGACTTTAGTTTCTTTCCATTGAGTGAAATGTTTGCATTCGTAATAGCTTTGAATAAATATGGAGCTAACAGAAAACATATTTTGTTTTTATTATTGTTGACTAGAGTTCATTCTGATTTATTGTGCCCATGACAGGGGGATTGGAACTGGATGATCTTTGGGGTCCCTTCCAACCCAAACTATTCTGTGATTTCTCTCAAGTCTTAATATAGGTTGAATATGTGCTGCTATGTGAGTATTTTCCACTTACAACAATGTTAAGCACTGCTAACTTTTCACTTGAACTGCAGGTACAAATTATGTGCTACAGATAAAGCAGCTCACATTCAGAAAGTAAAAAATGTGTTCACGTTGTGGAGATTCTTTGATACTTCTTCCTAAATTTGGAAAGATAATCCACTGGCAGTCTATACTTGTGTTTCTTAATTGATGTATTTCTGTATTTGTGTTTCTCAACAGATCTATTTCTATATTTGTGTTTCTGAATGCGAATAAGAAAGCTAAATACTGTTTAAATCATGACCACCTGAAAAAACAGATACAAAGTTCTAGTCTACCACTGAAATAAAGATGCATGACACTTTATTAAGTTAAACCATCCAGTTTGCCCAGAGGGATATTTAATTCAAACATTTTATGAATATCTCATAATTCAAGCAAATGGCATAGCCAATCCACTAAAAAGTGGAGGGACTACTACTCATGTTGCTGTGTGTACTTTTGAGGTATCAGAATGACCATGTGATTTTCCCTCTTTATCCTGCCTTTTGTGCATCTCGTCTTCATGTCTAATACATAGTAAAAAATGCAACTGATAAAAGTGCCATGGGAAAGTTTTGAGTTCCATGTCTTTAGAGTTGTTCCCTATTCTCTCTCAGTTTATCTTAATTTGTTAATCAGTTATGAGGTTTGTCATGCTAAGATTTTAAAATGAATCACTATGTCTTTTTTTTGCATAAGATTCTAATAAGCATAAGGACAGCCTTTACTATGAACTTAGTGACTGTTCTAGGGATTCCATCAAGCCCTACAGAACTTAATTGACTTGATTTCATTGCTAATAATTGATAATTGTCGATAATATTACTGAGCATTAATGATAATAAAAAATGTGAATTTAAGAACAAAGCTATGATTAATCAAGGAAAATCTAAGCTTTGCAAAATACTAAAATTTATTAAGATAACTCTTTAAGCATCAAATTTTTGTTTGTTTGTTTGTTTGCCATTAAAGTGAAACAATGTTGATCTTTAAATCCACCTGGCATATTTAATGGGCATCCTTAATTTTGACCTCTATAGGTTAAAGTTAAGGTCACCATCTCTGTGGTGATACACTTATCACCAATGATCTATATGCTTAAGGTAGTTTTGGAAGTTTCAAAAATGGACTGTAAGGTGTTCAAAACCTGGAAATTACTGCTAAAAGAAGTGGCAGAATAGACATTTAGGATGCACTGAATATCTGAATGTACTTCAAATGAGATCACTTTTCAAATTTCAAACATGTAGGAGCAAAGCTCCAGCGGAGTCTGTGCACCAAAAGATAATTCTGGTTTCTTGGTAAATCTCTGGGGAGGTTGGCACTCTCTGTGGTTATAGTTGATACATAGTAGTAGGTGGTAAGGGAGGAAATTGTTCATTTTGGAGACCATTCAGTGAATGGTATGAAAGTAGAAATGGTGGTCAAGGTGACTAAACCAAAACTCATTTGCGGACTAGTGCAGTTTACCCCACATTGATGTACTGTGATCATACAAAGTGTTGCTTGCAGTGATTCTTCTTGAGTGGTTAGCCACCACTTACCTTTGTTAACTAGACTGCAAAATAAAATGTTGAATTAGAATATAAATCCCTTAGGTGGAAGTTGGTGGAAGTAAATCAAGTTACTCTGTAGCTGAATTGGTCCAACGACTTCTACACTGCTGTTTTGGATTGAAGTAAATTCACCTGAGTGATATTGTAGTCAGAAGTTTGCAGTACATAAAAAACCGAAACAGGTTTGTGTAGGAGCAGCAAATAAGATTACACAATTAGTGCCAACAGTGTAGTCTCCACACTGTACATCATTAAAGGCAGAAAATAGAGATAAAGTATTTTATGTTGCTTCTATCTCCCTAAGTGTAATTATCTCCAGCTAGACATTTTTTATCTTCAGGGGGGATTTTCAGTACAAGGGTAGTAGCAGTAACTTTGGAAATCTGGTGTACATTTACTCTTTGTTACAAAAGCCTCTGAATAGCATGTATTATATGGGTAGTGTAATGTACAGATTTGCAGCAATTTAATCATTATGTGGCTTTCTGCATTTTCTCTCATATCCAATAAAGTAAGATAGAAATTGCAGTGAAGTGTTAGATTGATTTAAATTAGCCAAGTCTGGTAATAATGATCATTCTTACTGCTTCTCTCCATATCAGAAAGTGATGATTGAAACTTCTTGTCGTTGGTCTTGTTTCCAGTTATTTGAAGGAGAATTTTGTCTGAGCAGGAAGATCAGGACAGCTTCTGAGTGTATTTCAAAACAGAGTTCTTGCTTATTCCATAGTTTAGGGTTTCAATACAATCTCAGTGTGCTGATTTATTTTGATCACTGCCAGTTTTTAAGCAAAGGATAAAAATGTATCTAAAATTTTCTCTTATTTTAAAGTAATTGTTTGCTTTTTATTGTACTTTTCCTGAGGACTCTTCATTTATGTCTCAAGTGGATGGCTACTCTCAAATTCCACTCAAGTAGGCAGGAATTGGAGATGTTTTTATGAAGCAAAAGCAAAATAAGCAACCTCCAGCCACTTTAAAATGTGGACTTTCCTTAAAGGAACACTGGTTTGTATAAGGCACACTTTCCATCAAGCAGAGTTTGTGCTTTCACTTCAGCGTAAAATAAGCTGCTTTTATAACATGAATTACCAACCATTCACATCAGTTCTTCTCCAATTAATCACTTTGGAATACATTTATTTGCAAGAAAATCAATTAAATCTTGCTCTTTGTCCCTTTTTTAAACATCAAGATACAAGTGGATCCAGTTTTGCTATTATTTTGTGAAAAGAAACATACATTTCCTGTGTCAGTGAATTTCTCAGAGAGCTGTAGTACTGTATTGGCGTTCTTTACACCTCAGGTAGGGAGGTCTTAGGACCTGCATTTTAAAGAATTCAGTCCCATCAAGAGCTGGTAGGTTCTGAATTAGTGTCAATACACTGAAGTGAAATCTAACCGAGGGTTAAGGAATGATAGTATACAGAGAGACTGAAAATTCTCAGTGCTTTTCCAGAACTGGCTTCAATTAATAAGCAGGCAGCTGGTGATAAAGTGCTTTCAGAGAAGAAGGTCTGGCTGAAGACCAGATCTCCAGAGGAGACAAAATGAATCAGGAGTTGCAGGACTGGTAGAAAACGCTGCCAAATCTTGTGAGATCTGGTTAAACTTTTTCATCACAGTATGAATGACATGTACAGAGAAGATTCTGCAGACTGCACTGGAGGCTTCATTAAGGCTAGCCTGGCTTACTTGGAGGACCCGTGTGTGTGCCCCAGGAGTTCTGGAAACACTCATCCTCTTGTTCTAAGCTCTAGCATTAGGAGAGTGTGCTTTTCTCTCTGTACATGGAGCCATTTGGGTTTTTTAGGTTAGTAATTCACATATGTTGGGATGAAATGCCCTACCATGCTATTCAACCTCTGTGTTTCTGTAAATGAAACAATGAAGGCAAAAGACTAATTTCTTAGAAAATGCCTCATTCAAGAAATTAGTGCCTTTCTGTGCAAAAACACACAGAAAAATTGTAGTTCCCATTCTGGTTTCTGTTTCTGCACTCCACTGAGCTGGAAGACTCTGAAGTTTATTTCATGCTCTTGGAGCAGGAAACTTCTGGTTTTCCAAAGTAATTGCTTCTGTTCCACTTCACAGTAAGGGCCCCATTCTGATCTGACTGAAAAAAGCATAAAGTGGATGTGGGTAGGTGTATTGAGCTTTTCTTTTAGTGTCTTTTCCTGTTTATTAACATAATTGTGAGGTATTATTTTCAATCTGAGTAAATTGGTTTGCACTGAATTTGAGTTTTGTTCTCTGAGTTCAGAATAACATGTTTGAATTATGCATGATAGCTATAGAAAATCTGAAGATAACTTGACCTTGAATGGTTCTGTGCTGCCATTTATCCTGACAAATAAAGAATTTGTTTCCTTCCTCTCATTCTGCAAGGATCCAGGATGTATACTCGAAATACCACGCAGATAAAAATCAGTGGCAAACATGAGATCAGTCACTGTTTCTGTTGACTACTAGTTCACTAGTTTACCCCCCCATTGTATATATTACATAAAAATATAAATATATACAGCCCATCATTGACTTACAATTAAAAGGCAAAAATAAAACTATAATGAGGTGTTCTCACAAGCAATGGAGAAAAAATGTCTTCTTGTCACAGGATAATTTGTACAGTGCTTCAAAGAAAATCCGTTTCACATAAGGATACAAAATAACCTCTAGTTGTATATTCAGGGTCTAGTATGATATTTCATTCTCTGGTCAGATCTCATAGATAAGTAGTGCATCAGATGTTTAATGACATGCTCTGACTGTATGTACTTTTGTTACTATACCACAAAACTAAACATATTCTTCTTTCGACTTCCTTTCTTATGTTGTCTTTGATAAAACCTTACTCAGGTAATTGGAAGAGAGGCATAACAGATCTTGACACTGGCAAAGAAATACTGGGTTTATTTCATAGGTATTTTCTTATAACTATTGTAACTTATTATGTTTATTAAAGTGACTTCTAGCAAAGAAAATAGCATGAATCAAAATTATATATCTTCTAATCTTCCTTGCAAGTGTGAATTAAGATCAGGAGTTGGATCTAGAATTTAGGCTGTTCATGTCCAGCAGGTCAGAATGAAGTTCTGGAAACAAATTTTCTTTAACTCAGTTAAATTCAGATTCAGTCCATGTCTGACCTTTGCAGGATAATCCAATTCTCTGTGGGCTTAAAATGTGAAAAATAAAATGGTAAGATTCAGATTTTGTAGGGGAAAACTCAGAAAGATGTACAAAGTGCAGGATAAGGGAGTTTACCTGACTTTAAGGTGCATTTGTAATATAAGTGCGAACATGGTTTTAAACTGTCCAAACTGCATTTATGTGCATTTTGGAAAGGTACATATTTTCTTGTCAGCAAGAAGACCGATACAGTGCTGGTCAAATTGTTCAGCCAGCATTTAGCCTCTCTAGTGACAGCATTACAGTCAGCCTTGGTTCTAGAACTTCATTTAATTTTATTCACTGTAGGAAGGATGAGGAAGTGAATCATGTCTCAGTAATGGACATGTGGAAGGGGAAGGCATTGTTGTGTGTACTGAAATAACAATCACAAGGTATTAGGTCATGTTCAGGTTTACATTTGAGGCAAAAGCTTTGCCCCAGATGACTCAAACGGGAATCGTCTAAAATGTCCAGGTCCCACCAAGATTAATGGGCATTAGGCTGTATACCTAAAATAGTTAACAAACAGCATACGTGTTAATACAAGGGTTATCTAGTTGCTTTCCCATGTGCAAAATTCTTTACAGAACAGTACGTTTTTAACTGCATTCTGAAAGGTTTGTCTAAGCTTTGACTGCAATTTTAAAGCAGAAAACAAAACAGTGTTAGAGAAGGCTGGTTTGTGAGAAGCAGATGGCTCAAAACCCCCACCGTTCTTCCACTCCCTTCATTTACATACTTAGGTTAGGAGCAGCCGCCAGCTTTAGCCACTCCAGCCTACAACTCCCTCCTACCCCAGACAGTGGAGCCCAGCCTGGGGACCAGGGACCTGGGGTCTCTGCCCAGGCTGAGGGACCCAGCTTCTACTTCTCTGTGTGCAGGGTCAGCCAGCAGCAGAGACCAGTAATAACTGTGTGCTCGTTAGAGTGTAGTGACACTTCAGATGCAGTGAAGCTGAGAATCATGTATTAAAATGCATGTTTAGTTCTCAAATGCTATCAAATGTTGGTAGTAACTTGTTGGAATATATTGCTGAATCTAATTTGTGGCTTAGTTGGTTCATACTGGTTTTGATGTGAAAATTTAATCATGTCTCTAGGTTTTCATCTTATTTTTCAGTTAGTGCTTGAAAGATGATGGATAATCTTTCATTATATTCAGATACAGCCATATAATGTCCTTGGCTTTACTGGGTTTACATGTATATTGTGCTTGTATCCACCAAACAACAGGGAATTGCACTTTCAGTCGCTCTGTACTGTTGTCTACTGTAAAGCCTCAGCTGAATCAGTTTAGTCAGTCACTGGAAAGAACAAGTTTAAACAAGTAGGAAGCAGGATTCTGAAAGCCCTATCCTCTCTTCTTCACATAAGTCACTAGCCAGTGCACATGCTGGGAAGAGAATATAAATCCTGTCCCTATGGCTTGACTTTCCTGACAATCCAAACTAACAATCCTCAATCTGGGATTAGCACAATTTTGATGGGGGGCAATCGGTCTGATGAGGTTTTTGTGCACTAGTTAGGCAACTGGGGAATACTTTGGAGATTTTCCTTTTCCATCTGATGTGTATTAGTGTGAGGGGGTTAATAATCTTCCTCATAGCAGTTTATGGCTCCTTGCATTGTTGGGTGATATGACCTCAAAACAAGGCTTCGGCCATGAATGTTCTGGCAAAACCTTTCAATTAAAATGGGTCTTAATTATATTTTGGGGAAGACTTTATATGTATCTGGATTTTGTTTTATTAATAGGTGCCACATTAAGCAACATCTGTCCTCGAGCACCAGTTGTTTGTTTCTGCCCTCTGTTCACTGAGCTCTCTTTTAGCCAGTCCATTTGTGTGTCACATGATAAGCTGTATTCAGGAACAGAATTTAGAATGACTTTTATTCCTTTTTCCTGCTGCTGTTCAAACAATATTAGTTTGATAATCCATTCTTCTCCTGTCTCCATGAATAGCTGTTTCCATTTACTGAAGAAGGATGGAAGGCATTGGAGATCAGCAGGTTGGGTAGGAAAATGAGAGAAGGAATGGGAGCTGTCTTAGCCACCAAAACCAATGAGCCTGTCAGGAACTGCAGGGCTAGTCATCTTCCTAGCTGAAATCTGTAAATCCATTGTGCATTTTTCACACTTCTCCTTTCTTTGCCAGTAAAGTGCTGGCTGCTCTCCCTTCCTTCCTGTTCTCAACTGAAACAGATTCTGTCTAAATTCTTTTCCTGAAGCTTTTTCAGGGAGTTTTATAAGCAGTGAATGAGGCTCTCACTTATCCAGGAGATCCTGTCTTATCCAGGACATTTTTCACAAGTAAATCAACACATTCGCTTCCGAAGGGCATTCAGTTAAACAACTATGTACAAACATCCTCTGCGTCCCTGCCTTTTAACATGAGTCAAGACACTAATTCATTCCCATCTCTTATAAAACACCTTCAAAAAGACAGATAAATGAATGTAGAGAGCAAAAATGGAAATCCTACAGAATGTTCTCACATTCCTCAGAAGTGGGCAGGGACATTAGATTTTAGGGCTAGTTTCAAGTTTGCAGAGAGTTTCCAGCACACATACTTACTGCCCAGGAAGGCTAGTTCTAGAGTAACCTGTCTGGAAATTCATTTAATGGAACACATGAAATACATTTTGCTCAGAAAAATCTAAGAAGTGGGAATGTGATTCCTGAAGTACAGCAAGATGGATATTTTTCCTATTCCTTTAATCTTTGTGTGAAGAGAGAAGTAATGAGAAACAGCAATAGAGGGCTGGGGGAGGAGAAGGGTAGCAGAAGATTTCCGTCCTGTAGACAAAACTAATGAAAGAATAATCAACTGTAGTGTATGAATTCTTGCAGATAGTTCCCAATGACTTAATAACCTTACAATGTAATCTAATAACTGTATAATATTTCCTTCCCACCTTGCCTTTTTCTTTCCCCATCTATAAAACATGTCTTTCCCTATGGAAAAAGTACTGGCTTGAGCAATAGTACATGAAGTGAATAATGCTCTTTATCCTGCTGCTTTACAGGGTTTCCTGTACAGATGAATGACTCGGATCACTCGCTATTCCAGCATTCATTTCAAGGGTGCATGCAGTTTATTCATGTGGATGATCAGCTGGTGGATTTACACGCAGTGGAGCAAGGCCGACTGGGAAGCTTTGCCAATGTCACCATTGACATGTGTGCCATTATTGATCGGTAAGTTGTGGAGACATCGCTGATGTTGTGATACACTGATGCATATTGCCCAAGCAAGTGGTAAATGCCCCATCCCTGGCAGTGCGCAAGGGCAGGTTGGACAGAGCCTTGGGTGACATGGTCTAGTGTGAGGTGTCCCTGTTCATGGCAGGGGGTTGAACTGGATGATCTTAAGGTCCCTTCCAACCCAAACCATTCTATGAATCTGTGATTCTTTGTCCTGCATGTTCTGAGAATGTACAGTGATACAGAAGAGGTGGCATCAGTGCCTTCTGGCTTCACTGAATTCTTCAGAGTACTAAAATAGGTCCACATGCTCACACAACTGTGTATGTAACAAATGCTTAAACTTCATTAAAATAGTGCCTGGTGGTTGGGTTGGTTTTGTTTTTTCCAAACTGAGAAGAGTAGTTCAGAATTATGGCAGGCTTTTGCTTTGATCTCTACCTTTTCAAGCACTTACCTGTGTTAATTTCTCTTCCTCCTGAATAATAGTTTCTTCTTTGATGGCAAAAAAGAAAACATGAGGAAAGACAGGAAAGAGCAAGTAGCCCAACTCCTGAATGTAGGCAGCTTGGCTTATGAGAATTGCCTACATGTTAAATTCATTACAAGTTTGCTGGAAAGCTGAAAATGGCTTTTTAGAACTTAGAAAGAAGCAGAAATTACAAGATCATAGAACCCTGTAAGGATTCAGGTAAGAAGGAACCACTGGAATTC
The DNA here is from genome assembly GCA_026283785.1 of Coracopsis vasa. Taxonomy (NCBI): domain Eukaryota; kingdom Metazoa; phylum Chordata; class Aves; order Psittaciformes; family Psittacidae; genus Coracopsis; species Coracopsis vasa. The sequence goes on from JANHGB010042451.1 coordinate 26,526, forward strand.
ATGTGGTCTGATTCCTGCTCAAACGCAGGGCCAACTTCAAAGCTGTGTCAGGTTGCTCAGAGCCACAGTCAGTAGAGTTTCGAGAATGTCCAAGGATGGATATTCCACAGGCTGAATGACTCTGGCTATTAGCAAAGAGTGGCATAGTTAAGGTAAAGAAAACTGTGTGCTTTTGATTTCCTACTGAAGGTAAGAGAATCTCGGAGATATTAATGGTACTGAGAGAAAAATAAAATGCAGCAAAGTGCTTTGGTCTTACAAAATGCCTTCTCTTCCTGAAATGTAGACATTAGTTTGCACTAAACAAGTTGTGAGTTGACTGTAGCCAGCAGCCAAACACCTGCCCTAACTTTTTCTCACTCTTGTCTTACAGGTGATAGTGTGGGGAGGAGGAGGGGAATAGAAGTGAAAAGACTCTTGGATTAAGATGGTAGTTTAATAAGAATGGCAGTTTAATAAGAAATGTAAAAACTGCACATGCAGGCAAGTGAGAAGAGGAATTCATTCAGTACTACTCATCAGCAGGCAGTTGTCCAGCTGCTTCTGGGGAAATGGGGTCTCAGCAAATGTAATGCCTCTTTGGAAAGAGAAACATCCCAACCCCTTCCTCCTCCATTCCCTGAGATTTTATTGCTGAGCATGATACTGCATAGTATGGGATACTGCTACGGTCAGTTTGGGTCAACTGTCCCAGCTGTGTCCACTCCTAACCTCTCGCCCACCCCCTTCCTTCTGGCCTTTATGGGGGAGAGTGTGAAGCGAAATCCCTAGTGCTGTGCAAGCTCTCTTCAGCAGGATCCAAAACAGTGGTGTGTTGTGAGTACTGGTTTACCCAAACTGAAGAACAGCACCATACAGGCTGCAGTGAAGATGAAAAACTGGAAACTTCACCCAAGCCAGACCCAGTATTCCATTTTAGCAATATCAGTGTGAAGGAGCATGTGGCGTACCAAGGAGTTGTTGTCCTGGTGTGTGTGGCTGCTTTAGATTGCTGCTTCTCATGGACCTGTTGAGGGCTGAAGTCATAGTGAAAAGAAGAAGTGAAGAGCTGCTGTCATAGGGAAGAAGTTTGTTCTAGCTCCTCACATACAACTGAAATTAGAAAGGTCTTATGGGTCAGTATTTGAGAGTTTGAATTGCTCACTTTTATTTTGAATGCCTGGTTTTGGAAATGTAAATGGACTTGGAAGAAAGGATGGGAAGATACGTCTAGTTAAGTCCCTGCTTTTTCCCCAGTGGATAAGTTTATGTGACAGTTTGTATTGATCCTGTTTATGCCAGCATCTATTAGAAATAATTCCATCATTGTAGTGAAAGTAATCAGAATTAGGCTTTTGCAGTGTATTACAATGTAGTTACAATTAACTTAGAATGTAAGTTAACTAGAATCAGGTTTACAATGTACTACTGAAAAATAGGGCTTAAAGCTTCCTATATGTCAGGCAGCTTACTTTTGAATTGAACTTCATATAGAGGTTATTATTCATATGGTATTTCTTTTTATAAGGTATAATTATGTATATTGTTATTCACTATAATATAATACCATATGCCATATATGGTATTATATAAAATACCTTTTACTGTGTTAAAATATTACGCTTTATATATTGGACTTATTTTATATACCTTATAACATTTGTATTCATAATATATTTTAATATGAATAACAGTGGTTTATGTATCTTTCTGCGTATATGCTTTCTTTATCTAAGGAAATGTAGTCTCATTCTCTTTCTTCTGCCACCTTGGACACTTACATCATCCTGATTATATAAAACAAAACTATATATCTTATATTTATGCTTCCTAGGCTCTGGAAGTCTGTGTTACAGAGTAACAATTGTTATTCTGCAACAATCAAAGGAAATTAGGATAATATCCAAAGAATTTTCTTAGGGTTGATTTGGGGTTTTTTAAGGATTGAGATGTAATCCAGTTTGTTGTTTCACCATGATCAAATTTATTTCTTTGTAGTCTGCACTTTGAAGCAAACCCTTTGACTAAGAAGTAATAATGCCAAGCTTTAGATGTGACTGATTTTTATGGCTTTCTTATGAACATCTGCAAATAAGAGTTTACAAGCACTTCTATTACCATATGTCACTATACATAACATCTTTTCTGTGGCTTTCTTTTACAGGATCCAAGTACCATGTGTACTATATATTAGCTTAATTTCATTTCCTTTGAAATGGGAAGATATTTGTGACTGTGATACTGGTATCCTCTTGCCTTTTGTAACTTGCTTAGCTCTGAATCATAAACGCTTCAGTCATCATCAACATGGAAATTGCTTTCATAGCCACACTTCAGTGAAGACCCCCACTGGGCAAAAAGATAAGCTGTCACAATGAATTATTCTTACTGCAGACTTCAGCCATTTGGTTGTGGGAAGAAAAGGTGAAGTTGTGAATGGTGGCATTTTTCATCATTAGCTACAGCAGATAGTAAGGAGGGGACAGTTCTCTCCATAAGAACATGACAAAAGCTGTGGCGAGTTCTCTTGTTGCAGCTGCTGGGAGCTACCTGCTCCTATGTTCTGCCAAGCTGAACACCTGCCCTGTATGGAAAAGGTTTCTGCATTTCTGTTCTAGTGGGTTTTTTTAGGATGTTAGAATAGTCACCTTAGAGCATTACACTTGTACTTGGGAGACAAGTGTTAAACCAGTGCCTCATTATTTTCAGTCTTCCTCTCCTCATACTAGCATTTTGCTATTGCAAAGACTACAAGCCGAGATCTTGTTCAAAATGATGACCAAAGCTAAGGAATGTTCTCTTTTTGCTGGTGACCAAATAGTAAAAGTGCATAGAATTTCATGCAGGTATATATATATAGCAATTACAGGCAGTGAAAATGCTACTGAGGAAAAACAATCATCCCTGTTTGTGTATCTTAATTGCCTTTAAGTGTATTAGCAATGGAACTTACTTTGTTTTCACAGTGATCAACATGCTATACTGCTTGTGACAGCACAGGTCCCTGTATACCTCCTTTACTTATCATTAACAAACTTAACTAGTCACAGGCCAGATGGTACAGTTGTACTTTAGGATTTTAGCATAGGGCATTGAACACGAATTGTAACTCACAACTAATTTATCCCAGCAGTCTTGGAGAATTCCAGAGCTCACCTGACTTTGTTGTGGCTAGAATTACGGATTTTAATCATGAAATCACAATGAGGAGATACTGAAATGTTTTCAAAACAGTGTGTCCAATCTGTCATTGTAAATTATGCAGAACATATGCCAATATTAACAAAAATCTGTGTACCGTAAGAGGTGAAATGACAGAAATGAGTGAAAAAATGCAGTAGCAAGAATGTTCCTGTGGCTGCTTCCCGTGTGTCATGAATGGGTGAACTGTGGGATTCTGTCCGTATGCAGTGAGATGAATTAGACACCAATTTTTGGTAGTAAT
>JANHGB010042453.1:0-18640 GCA_026283785.1 Coracopsis vasa
AGTCTGCTGCACACTGAGCAGAAAGGTATGTTTGGCCACTTCTCCCAGAAAAAAAGAGCCAGGTCAAAAAGCTGTTGGTGCGGCCGCTTCCCATGGCTGCAGCTGGCTCGGCCGGCGGAGGCTTCCTGCGACTTGCCTGGCAGGACCGCTTCCAGCTCCAGCCTCTGGCTGTTGGAGGTGGAGGAGAGATCGTATGGCAAGGCCAGCTGCTGCAAGGGCAGCCTGCGAGAAGGATGTCTGGTGCAGTCTGATGTACCCTTCGGCCCCATGTCCCCTCCTCTGGGGGGTACTGCCCTCTCTGCTCTGCCGTGGGTGATGCCCCTTGGGATGAGCTCCTTTGACAGCTGGGAAGGGCCACCAAAGCCATGGTGCAGGCAGTTTAACCCACACGTGTGTCAATGTGTGTCCAGTCTCCCTGTGAACCCTACCAGTGGGATACTGAGGGTAGGCTCTGGGCTTACTGCTCTCTGACGTTGGCAGAAATGCCCTCTGCTAGCATGGGGTGGGGAGCTTTACTACAATACAAAATGCAGCTCAGTCTCTGAGGTTTCTCTCTCCCGTAATCACCTCCTTGCAAAATTTCAAGATAGAGATGTTCCCTGTGCCACTCTGTGTGGCAAATCCACAGAAGCACCAAACTTGCTCTTCTTCCATTATGTTTGATACATGAAAATATTTATCCCCAACAGATAGCCAGTGGCAGGTAGGTTTTGAGCAGATTTGAGCTTACCCAGTCCATTAGCCTGGATTTGCCAGCTGCCCAGAGCGAGAGTCTTGGGAAGATCCAGCCCTGCCCAGTCAGATTTGGGCTTTTTTGGGCTCAGAAGGATTTTACCCTTTCTGCAGTCAGAGTGTTGTCAGCATTGCTTTGGGGTCACAAGGCAGTTCAGTTGGATTTGAGTCGTGTGTGATGTAGCCCATTTCCTTCTATGACTACTCTGAATGGCCTCCACCAGGTTTTCAGGCTGCTGCTGCCTCCAGTGTCAACAGCCATCCTGTACTGCTGTCAGAAGGGGTGGCAGCCCCAAGGCTTACGCTATGTTCAGAAGAGTGCTGAACCTCTTTGCAAGTAGCTTTCTTTCAGCCCTTAATCAACGGTGTAATCAGTGGTTGGTCCAGCTGTTGACCTGTTATCAATGAGATTCAGCTTCCTGGGGCATCAGAGAGTGCTGTTGCTCCAAGCTTAGAGGCAGGAAGAGCTGTGCCTCGGTACTGTGCTCCCTACACAGGCTGTGCTGAGCTCTGCCTCTGCCCTGGAAGATGAGAGCTGGGGTATACGGAGCTTGCTCCAACCCCATGAACTTGAACTCTGGAAAGTGCATATAATGGCTTGTCATCAGTGGCTTTCCATCTCTTCTGGAGTCCAAATCGGCACTTTTAAACTTTTCTATGACCTACTGTCTTTGGAGTGTATGAGAAAACCTAGCTGCAATAATTGTCCGTGAATAACGACATGGCATTACTCCTTATGGAAAGCTAGCTGCTGCTGCCTCCATCCATTCGGTGAGACTCCGTCCTTCCACCTCATCCATCTTCTTACGACCCTTGCTGCACCGGACACATTTCCATCCAGGAAACTCAGGGCCCCTAAAAAACTTCATTTCACGATGTTTCATTTTTCTGCCAGGTGGGATATTTTCTGTTCTGCTATTTACACTGAACTCCTACTACTCTCTAATATGACAACCTTCATTTTCCCTTACTCAGGTAGCTTTGCAGGCTATATTAAACCCTGGTGCTATTTGTTTATACAGTTACTTTGGCTTAAAATCTCAACTCCTGTGTGGGTTGCCCTTCCTGATTCCCCGATCAGACCTCTCTGCTGATACTTCCAGGGGCCTGCACAGTCCTGGGGATGAAAACCCCATTTATCAGCACTCCATCCTTTTCTGGATAATTATTTCTTGTCTTTGTTTGATAGTGGCATATCCAAGATTGAGTTTCTTTCCTGGGAACTGTATGGATGTGTCTGCCATCCTGCTCACATCTGACCTTGTTGCAGATGGGACTTGCTTGCACTCTTCCATGAGTGTGTCCAACCGCAAGTCTTGTGAGAGATGGGTTTTAGTGTTTCCTCCTGGAGGCTCATTGTGAGGTGACTTCTGACACTACAGCAAATACTGCAGAAAATTACTGTCTTCTGAGTGAGGAAAACAATCCAGCCCCGGGAGCATCTCTGCTGTGCTGTGATCTGCTTAACCCACCTGTGTCTCAACACCTTATGACTAGAAAGATTTTCCTTCCATGTGTAGTAGTGAGCTCCCATGCCCTGTGGCTGGGAGGGTGGGTCCCAGTGATGATCCTCAAGTGATGTACACAAAATCAGAGGAAGGTGGGTAACAGGAGAGCAGTCTGGGGAAGCCTCTACTTCTGGTACCTGCCTGGATAATTTTCAGGGGCATATGAGGCTCCCAGGTAACGTGATGGAAGTCCCACACTCTCTCATTCTCCCTCCCACCTTCTTTTTGTGTATTCTGTCCCCCAGTTCTTGTTGTAGACACCATCTGTGGCTATTTAGTCCTGCTTTACCCAGGCGTTGTGGGATGTAGGTTCTTGCTGCAGTATGTTTATGTTGCTGCTCAGGAGCGGAGGCAGTTAACGCTGATGTGGACTTGGCAGAGGATTTTCAGTGGCTCATCAATGCCAGCAGCCTTTTGCTAGTGTTCTTCATAGGGTCTGGCTGCAAATGTTTCATACACAGTTGGATAAAGTTCACTGTCCTGCAGTAGAAAGGCAGACCTGATGATCTAATGGTCCCCCTGGCCTTCTGTTAGGATGCTGAAAATGACCTGAATGGAGCCAGCATATCTGGCAGCACAGAGTGCTGCATGAAGTTGGAAGATGATGCATAGATTGCTGTTAAAATAAGTAGTGAAAAAAATAGTTCTACTGAATGGTTCAGAAACAGTATGTGATCATCGCTGAGGCTGTGCACATGTTGAAACTATGTGAAGCCACAGTCTTACTACTGTTTTCTTGTTTACCTTCCCCCTAGCACTTATTAAAGTTGTTTGGCTCTGGTTACAGATAACCCTGCAAGCTCCTGCAGGCTTTTCTCATCCTGGCTACCACTTTGCACAGTTGCACAGTGGGGGTCTGATCCTTATGGTATTGGCCTTTGGCTGCTGCAGCAAAGCCGGTGATGAAGGACTGGCTTGCTACAGCTCCTCTGCCCAAGCTGCAGGTTGTGCTGGAGCATGCAGTCAGGGCCGTGAATGGTACTTCTGGATGTAGGGAGAAGCTACATGGCTTTAGCTCTGAGGGGTGTCAGGGAGATGTCTGTCCCAGAACAGGAGCAGGCAAGTGAGTAATGCCTGACACCCACTTCCTGTGCACCAAGGTCTCACAAGGTGCCAAGGGCTATACCTGGGTATGGATGGTACATCCTAGCAGCAGAGTGAGGAGTGAGCTTGGTCTGCAGTTGCTTACTGCTGCCTGTGCTGTTTGGAGACCTCAGGGCATACCTGGCACTTGAGGCAGGGGCTGAGATGTGGACCCAGTGCCTCACCCTGCATTTTGCCAGAAAAGCAATCCCAAAGACCCACGTCTGCACTAGTGAGCTATACCTTAGGGCTTTCTCTGGCACTGTGGCTATTCAGCTGCCTGAGCTCTCCAAAAAGGGGAATCAGACTATTGGAAATGGTCTCTGTCTGCTCCAGTCTGAGCTGGGCTGGGAACTATTTTGGAAGGTGCTAAGTGGCCCATGAGCCCTGTAGCAGCCCAGTGTGACAGGCAATCAAGCCTCAGTGCCTGGGAATGTCCCCAGCAACATTTTGTTTCCTGGGAAAGATGTGAGCTAGCTGGCTTGGCCCTTAGGAAGGTAAATACAGTAATTAACCTATTCCACTGGTACAAGACAGATAGGAAAGACAGACAGTTTTCCCAGGGCTTGTTTTGGCACCAGCGGCAGGACTGGGAATAAGGCATCGCTGCGCAGCGTGACCTAGTTGGGTGTGTTCAGTGGGACTTCAGCTCAGGACACCCGTATGAGGACATGTCTTCTCTTCTGCTCTGATCTGGGTCTGTGTTGAGCTTCTTTCCACCTGGGAGAGCTGCTGACCCCTTCATGTGCCCAACAATCCTCTCGTCGTTCTGGATCCCAGGCTGCAGCGTGAGAGTCCTGCTCCCCTCACTGCTGCCGGGCTCCCAGCTTCACATGGTGGGTAAGAAGGAGGCAGCCTGGGTGCTCAGCCTTGCACAGCTGCTGAGGGCTTCAGAGTTAGGAGCATGGCTTTGGCTCATGTCATTATTGGGTCTGCCAGGGGCTTGGTGAATCATGGAGCCAGCAGGTCCCCTTGCTGGGCAGCTCCGCCTGCTGCCTTGGAAGCCCCCATCCCCTGTGCAATGCAGAGTGATCAGGGGCTGCTGAGGGTGTACAGGTAGCTCCACAACAGCCACCCTTGGGACGGTGACACCAGACCTGGAGGGACCCTGCCACTTGTTCTGCAATCCAGAAGCAGTGCTGGATGGAGAGACCCGGGGCTGGATGCGTTCTGCATGTGGCTTGCGCCTGATCCATGTCTTTACCCAAAGTGTTGGTGATGGCACGTGCAGCAAGACAAGCACATCTGGGGGCCGTTACTCTTGAGCACCATCCCTCCATGCTGTAAACATGCTGTGCTCCTTAAACCTCCCGGGATTCATTCTAAGTTCTTTGTAAGACAGTGAAAACCACATGGCTTTCAAGCCATGCAATTGTCAACTAAAAGCTTTAAATAGAACCAGACCTGCTCATGACTGGGTCCTATGCAGCAGAGGCTCCATAGCTATTTTCCCACTGCTGATGCTCTTGCTTTACCTGGGGCCCCATGCTGTGTGAGGTCCTGTGCACTGGGCTTTCGTCATGAAATAGTTGTGGTCCTTCTCTTCACTCCAGTACTACATGCTGCTCCTCCCAGGTGCTCACTTCCAGGCCTGGAGGTCCTCCCTGACTCTGTCTCTGCTATCCTCTCATCCAGGAGGTTGTGGAAGGAAGGGATGTTCCTGTCCAGGTACTCCCTCTGCCCCTGCCTCTGAGGGCATCCCTGCCTGGTTGATCCCCTCTCTACATGCTGGGCTGTCCTCCCTTCAGGAGCATCACCCTGGTGCTTAGCATCTCCCTTCACCTCGGACTGGCAATTCATGTCTGGAGTTGGCAGTAACACAGAGCAACTGTGTTAATGAGAGGTTTGTGCTGAGCCCAGCAGGGGTTTCATGCCATCAAGAGTGATCTTGTCTGCTCAAGCTTGGGCCCCTGTCTGTTTTAGTCTCATACCTTTCTTCCTACAATCTCTGGCTCACTGTTGGTGTTGATGAGCGCCTAGCAGTATGCTCCCTGCAGCATGCGTGTGAGACGTAGATAAAACTTGAACTTTAATCCCACAAAGGGATTAAGAGAGTGTGATTCAAGGCCAAAACAGCTTCTCTGGAGAAACCAAAGATGTTTATGCTGCTGCTTGGAGTGGAGTCCCTCAGGAGACCTTAATTACCTAAAGATCAGCTCCAGCCCAGTAGTTTTCTCTCTTTACTGATCTGGATGTCTTTAAAAAGTTTAAGGCCTTTCATGGGCTCTTATGCAGTAAGAAAAGGAAAAGTTTGCTTTCCTTGGATACTTTCTGCGAATGCCTTAAAGACAAGACCCATGGATCTGTTTGGGTTGACAGACAAAAAAAAGCTGGAAATTGGTACTTTAGCTTAGCCAGAGCAGATGTGAGTGGATGCAGGAATTACTTTGGCTTGTTCTGTTTGCAGGAAGTCACACCAAGGAAATCTAAGTGCTTTCTCCCTGTAAAAATCTACTCAGGTTAGTAAAACATTGTTCCTGAAGGGCTGGATAGCACTTTACTAGTGATGTGGCTTCTCAGATCACTTCCCCTTCCCCTTCTGTACAGGCAGCTTCATTCATGAGCACCAGAACAATCCTTGGCACACCTGCTATCTGCTTTCTTTGGCTCTCCTACAACGTGAGCCCCACAGCTTGAGCTCTGGCACTTCTGGAGTCTCATCTCATGCCATGTGGATGCAGCAGTCACAGGGATACCATTTCAGAGCAGGATCATCTTCTGATCCTGCTGTGTTCATGTTAAAGCCAATCCAGAAGACTAATGTGCATGTTTCCGTGGTTTCTGTAAATTCTGTCAGCAGCTCTGACTGCCCTGTCCAGCATTAGAAATAAACCATACTCCTTACTTCATTTCCAGAGGCTTTCCAGAGCTTTCAGCCTGCCTATTTCTAACTCTCTGCCTCTTGATGACTGTACTCTCCCATCTACCTAGGCATAGAAAAGTTACATATTCCTAAAACCTTCCCTCCAAGGTGAGTAAATATGCTTGGAGACCACCCTGCAACTTGTTATTCCTTCTCATTATAGACATATAAATATGAGGTGTGACTGGAGGAAGCAAGATTAGCTGCCTGCTCAGGCATTGCAGAGCACCTCTTGGAGGTACAGCACTGCCTCCGATATCTGTATGTTGGCAGTGATCAGTACCTGAAAACACAAAAGGGAAGAGGCGGGGAGGACATCATTTATGTAAAGGTAGTCAGAAAGTTGCTGCAGCAAAGTGCTGGAGTTAACAACCATGGGATGATCTGAGCATCCTGGAATTAGTGTAGCACTGTGCGTGTCAGGTAGACACAAACTTCGTAGCACTGGAGAGTCCGCAGGTCCCGGGATCATGGCACCAGAGGCAGATAACAAATGCAGGACTGGGGTGCTTGCAGAGGGAGAGCAAGCCAGAAGTGGCTGGTGCGGCTGCTGGAGGGCTGTCCCTCTTGGGGTAATGAGCAATGAACAGCACCAGGCAGCAGCAATTAGGTGGAGAATGAAGCGTTGTCTTTGGCCAAAGCAGCTCCGGACATTTGCGGAGGCGAGATGCTATGACCAAAGTTGGAGTCAGGCCCAACTTACACCCCAGTGCCATGAAGTGCCATGAGATCTTTAATGATCCCAGGCTGCTGGCCTCCAATTGCTCTCGGGAGGAAAATGGTTCCTCTGAGCACTGTGCCAGGAGCCCAGCATAATGCCAGTTGGGCATTATACTCCCAGAGGGATTGCTCACACTGCAGCATTCACATAACCCTTGGGGGTTTCTTTTCCAGGCACTTAAACAACTCGGCCCTTGTCCCATTGGTTTTGATCTCAGCTGCTGGTCCATCTGGAAGGAAATATCACATGCTGCAGGAAATAATTTTACGGGTGACTCAGAGGTGCTGGCTGCAGAGAGACCTCAGCTTCCCCTTCTCCTAACCACGCTGCTTTGTCTTTCTGCTTAGGCCAAATGTTTGTGGCAGACAGTGTTGCCCAGGATGGACCACGGCTCTCGGCACAAACCGCTGCATCAAACGTGAGTATGACAGTCTCGGCTGGTGTGCATCTCCTGATGCACCCCTACAAAGCGCTCGGGTTTGGCTGCAGCCCCGAACACGTCCCCTGCACTGTGCCAGGGCAGGAGGTGGATTGTGGGGTCCCTGCAGGCAGTGCTCCAGCCTCCCCATGGGGCTGCCAGGCTGTGGGTCAGCTCTCCCCACCTGCTGGTGAAGTCTGAGCATGCTGAGTAATTATGGCTTTACTTTATTATCATTATTAGTGTCCATCCCAGGCAGGGCCTTGTTGGGGCAGGGCATTGCAACGGCACGTTCGTGGGCGAGTTTCAAGCCCTGGGCTCTCATCTTCCTGTTTGGAGCAGAAGGCAGGTCTGTGAGAGTCTCAGCAGGTGGGAGCCAGCACTGTGGGGCTGTGCTCATGTGGGCGAGCAGTGCTGATGCTGAGGGGCAGATCAGGGCTGCAAATTACCTGGGTGCTATTAAAGAAAGCAATTAATGGAGCTGGCACAAGGGCTGGGCTGGCTAGGGCTGGAGGGTGGTGCAGCATGTGGATGTGTGAAATAGCAGGGGGTGCAGTGTGGGAACTGCCGGGGGAGGCCCCTCCTGCCTGCTCACGGAGGGGTTAATAAGGGCTCTGTTCCTTTGAGGGCCCTGTCACAGCCCTGGGGCTGAGATCATTTTGGGCTTCCTGACACAGCACTGGAAGGGAAGGGGTTTGGGCAGGCTCAAGTGCCGTGCACACCAGAGGCAGCTGCTCTGTCATCTCCATCCCCAATAGCTCTGCAACCACAGCCCAGCCCCTGCTGTGATCCCTGTCCCTAACAATGGGGTTACACCATCCAGCCCACCCATGGTCCTCCCCAATGCACCTGCCCGGTCCCAGGGAGGCACGAGGCTGCATACAGTGCCTGGGCAGCTCAGAGGACAGGCAGCACACAGGCACTGGGCAGGCTTTCCGGATGGGAACGCCCTGCGCAGGATCGAGGAGAGCATCTGTGTTCACTCGAGTGGCAGCAGCTGCCCAGATGTTTAGCAGGGAAAGAAGCTCAGCTTTGTTTGCTGCGGGATCTCATGGAGCTTCGGCAGTGCTGGGGTAATTGCATTAGCGATCGCTGCGCGGGAGCTAGGGGCCAAGGGCTGACTCACCTCCCTTCTCCCTCTACCCCTGCCGACAGAAGCCAAACGGTAGAGAGCGTGCTGTGCTGCCAGACAGCGTCTGTAAACAGAGCGCGGGGCCAGCAATGGCAGCATCTTTCTCTCATTAGGGATTTTCATAGGAGCAGTAGATCTGGGCTCACAGCCATGCAGGCTGTCTAGCAGTTGCTCAGGTGCTGGGCCCTTGTCCCTGGGGATTCATTAAAAGGTCCCTGTCAACATGATTGGGCCTAACAGTGTCCGCCTGACAGGGGATGGTAAATCTCAGTCAGGACTTAGGGGGAGACTGGTGATGTGTAAACATCGTTTCATTCCCAGCTACCTCCCTCGCCGGGCTTTTCTGCTGGAGTTCAAGCTGCTGGAGATGTTCGTCTGTTTTTAAAGCTGCCAAGGCATGCTGGACAGCCTGTCCCAGCCAGCTTCTGCGCTGTAATGCTGTTTAGTGTCTGATCCCATGTTTTTTTATATGGGCATTTCAGGGAAGTTATCAGGGTAGAAATGCAGCCAGAGGGAGCCTCTTAGTGTGATGGAGCAGGGAAGAAGTTGGTATTTGGGTCTTGGGCAGGACCTTGGTTTTCATAGATTTGAGCTTGGGTACAAGAGAGATGATAGACCGAATTCTTATCTCCTTCATATCATCTACCAAGCATGGTGATTTCTTCCTTCTTCACCCATGCTTCTCCAGGGACTTTCCTCTTGCAATATCTCTTGCATGTGACTGAACTCAAGCCATAGGCAGGTGTCTCTAGCCTTTTGACTTGTTCTAGCTTTGAGGGCCAAAGTGCAGTGAGGACTTGGGGAGTTAGTTATCGGAGAATCAGTGGCTGGGAGGATGAAAAAGAGAAACCTCTCTCTTTGGGACACTGACATTTCCTGGAAAAGTGAACGTGAGCTGAGGGGGTTTAGCAGGAAGACCTCACCCACTTGCAATGGGCTTGCTTTCTACCCACATGCTGCCAGCTCATCATACGAAACTGCGTACAGGGCATCCTGCAGGAGGGGACATTAGGGGTAATGAGCTACATTTGTATTTGGGTCCAAGGACTTCATCCAACCTCCTGCCTGGTTAACTTAGAATCATAGAATCAATTAGGTTGGAAAAGAGCTTTAAGATCATCAAATCCAACTGTTACCTCGGGACTGCCAAGACCACCACTAATCCATGTCACTGAGGGCCTCATCTACACAGTTTTTGAACACTTAAATCCTGGGGTGAGACTCAGGCCTTTATGTCCTGGGTTTGGTGGAGAAGAAACCCGTACACACAAGCTGGCCAGAAGCCCCCTTGCGCTGTTCATATTTCAGGGACTGCAGGGGCTGTGGTGTGCACTTGTCAATAACTTAGCTGCTGCCTATTAGCTCATCATCCTTCCCTTCTGCTTAAGAGCAAAGGAATCCTCTTGCTCAGCCTCCTGACATTAGTTCATCAACCTCTACTTTCATCAGCATTATCCACTATGGTTCTTTGTTACTTCCCAACATAGCAGCCTGGGCTGGTAATGTAGGGTGAGATATTTTCCTGACATGGATATTTTAAAGTTTGAAAGAAACATTTTTAATCAGCATGTTGGGAAGGAATAAATCTATTAATGTGCTTTCTAATCTCATACAGATGGTCTTGCAGTTAAAATACTGGATGAAGGTGCAGGGACTCCAGAATGAGTCACTGGCTCTACTGTGGTCTCACAGTGTGTCTTCAGACAGTCACATTAGCATATGGGGCTTTTACACATCTGCAGAGTGAAGGTGACATTCACATGGTCTCTCCTGTTGTGTTTCTTCTGTAGAGTGACTGTAGGGTCTTTTGAGCCCAGACTAGTTTTCACTGAAGTTCTGTTTTCCCTTTATTATTCCTTCACTGCTGTTGATATCCCTGCCTGTCAGCCTGCACAGATCTCTCACTTGTGTTAAATTATCCTCCCCTTCTGGGTGTGTTGACATGATCAGAGCTTTAAGTTAGATTGAGATTACATCTCACTCTGCATCAATAAGCAAAATTTTCCATGAGAAAGTGGACTAAATCACCCCAGTGGTAGAAGTCCTTCAGCATCTTCCCAGTTTTCCTGTGGATGCCTAGCTGAATGGACAGGTTCCCCTGCATTTAAATGGGACTGAGCAGGAGCTGCTTACAGTGAAGATCTACACCACTCTTCTTGACCTAGAGCATGTGCAAAGCAACAGGGACACAGTAGCTGAATGTCACTTTGCAAAGTCATTGCTCAATCCTGGGCCAGGTGTGCCTGCAAGGTGATGTAGATTGAACTTGGTGGCCTTCCCCTCTGAGGGTCCTGACTGCCTGGCCTAAGGGAGTGGTCAGAGTCATGCCACAGTCATCCCTGCAGTGTGATCTTGCAGGGCTAGACAGCACCAGACTTGATCTGTGAGGGCATTGCTAAGTGCTCTTGAACAAACTGGCATTGCTACTAATGATAATTCAGCAGTGCTCCAAAACTTACCCTTTTATTAAGATTTTTGAGATGACTCTTTTTGCTTTCCCTAAAGCCACAGATCCTGGAACAGGTGATTACTTGAGACTACAGTGAGAAGACATGAGTGGCTGTTATCTTAACAGAAACTGTTCATAGCCCCCACAGCTGGGGATTGACATCTCAGAGTAATCCTTGGGCTCAGAAACCAGAAAGCAAAGAGAAAGTTTCCAAACAAACTGTCTTGTTCCTTCTGTCATTGTTATGGTTTTGGGGATCTGACTCATGATTTTACACACTTGGCTTTGGCAGTACTTCCACTGAACAATCTGCTCTCCCTAAGTCGCAGAGCTGGACTGAGTGAAAACCAGTGACTTTTTAAAGCTCTTTCAAGTTCTGCCTGAGTCTGCAAAGGCAACTGGGAAGGGGATTAATCCTAGAGCTTGGAATATTTCTCTTCTCTGTATCAGTTGCCTTAAGGGCTTTTTAGAGTGCCTGGTCACTTATCACTGCCATCCTGCTGAAGGGCACAGCCTAACATGACTATGAGTGTTGTTAGTGGGAGAGGCTGTGAGAGCTGCTGTGGTTCCAGGTCCCGGCATCACGGCTCTGCAGTATTTCAGCACGTGAAGCAGTTGTTTTCAATGGCAGGCTTCCTGGGCTGGTGGCGTTTGTTAAAACAGGCATTTATTGCGAGATAATGGTGGGGACTGGCAGCCTATTTAAATCACAGCTGAGTTTTATATTATAAATTACATCAACTTTTGGAGTGCCAGACTTCCCAGAGACACGGTTAATTCCTGCCTGACTAGGACCCTGTCTCTGTTCCAGAGTCTGCAGTGGTGGCTGATTTATTTTACTGGGAAGTTTCATCAAAACCTCTGGCTTTAACCTATACAGCTCTACGTGACTTGGGTTCTCCCTTGTCTTGAGATCTCTCTCTCTTCCTGAGTGTTAACATGGTAATAACAGTCAAATGAAGCACTCCAGCCAACATATCCCTGATCTAGTTAAGAAAAGCTGATGGCAGTCCAGTTTTGGGGTGAGGGAAGGGTTGTGGTGGTGATACTGCTGTGAAAGGACCTCAGAGTCTGCACAAGGACTTCTTTTGCTTGGTGACAGCAGGATGGCACATGAGGCTAGAGCTCTCTGCGTGTTTGTGGTCTAGAAGCAGTGTTTCTCACAGGTATGCTTGGATCTCATGGGGACGGAGAGCGCAGCCAGAGAGGGAGGAATGTGCTAGGAAAGCCCATCAGCTGCATGTGAAGATGGTGGGATGTTGGATGCTCCTGCAGCCTCCTGGGACTGTCCTGAGGAAAGGGTCCTCAGCAGAAGCGATGGATGCATGTTTCAACCCATCCACAGGGTTCCCAGGCAGCTGGAGTTTAATGTCTACCTTGTGCTGTCAAACAAGGTTTCATTACTGCTTGGCCAGCCGGCCCTTTCCTTCTTTGAAGGATGACACTGTTTTACAGTGTGTTTTCTATTAGTCTTGCTTGGAGCAGCGAGCCTGGTCCTACCTGAGCAGGCTGTGGTCTCCTGGCTCTTGCTGTCTGGGCTATAAACAGGATTTGGCATTTGTTGACTTGAAAAGTGTTAGGGTCCAGCATATAATTAATAGCACTTTCCTCCCCGGGGTGCAAACTGAAGCTGATGTGCTGTAATTAGGAACACACAGAGGCTCAGAATGTGATTTGGGCATGAAGTTAATGAACTGTAAGTCCCCATAGCTGTGGAGGAATTTGAGTGCAGTGACTCCAAAATCAGCTGTGGAGTGAGAGCTGGAAAGCTCTGGAGGAGACAGGCCACAGTGGAGGGGAGGAGGATCATGCAAATCAGACCCCGAAACAGACTAAAGGTAACACTCAATCCCTTGCTTTGGGATTGATGTCCTGTCCTTGCCCAGAGTGCTGTGGGCAAGGATAGGCCATACGTGCTCTACAGACCATGCTACTTATGTCTGAGCTTTCTGAAATGAGTATTGTTGGAGAAGAGTGCTGCAGAGGCCAGCGAAGAGAAGTGGGAACAGAAGCAAGTCTCTGATGGAGGTGACCTTGTGTTAGGGACCCGTGGCAGCAGTAAGACCGGGACTTTGAAGGTCATCTGCCTGCAGAGAAGAGATGGAACCACTCTTGTGCTGCCCCAGACGCGTGCCACCACCATGGGGCTGAACCCCATGACCACTAACTGCCTTTCTGTGTCTCCTCAGCTGTCTGTGACCCGCCGTGCCAGAACAAGGGCTCCTGCAGCCGGCCCCAGGTCTGTACCTGTCGCTCAGGCTTCCAGGGCTCCCGGTGTGAAGAAGTTGTTCCCGAGCAGGAGTACCACCCACCTGGTGCCGCTGCCGCCTTCCAGCCCCCCACGAGCTCCCTGCGGAGGAGGACCAGCACGGCAGGGAGGGATACATCCCTGCAAAGGGCTCAGGCACCCGTCCCACGGCATGTCCCGACTGTGTAAGTTAAACCTGGTTCCTGGCAGGATGCTCCTCCAAGCCCACAGCAGATAACGCCATGCTCAGTCAGGCCACAGCCTCTGCTTTGGGAGACCAGGCACTTTGGCTCCTGGGGGAGGCTCCTTCCTAGCCTGTGGGAGCTGATGTAAGGGGATTGGTTCTTGATGTCCCTCCAAGGGACTTGGTTTGTCCTCAGCACTGTGTTATGGTCCCCAGGCACATGCAGAAATGGAACAGGCTCGTAATGGTCCCATGCGGAAAGGGTACTGTGAAGTTCACAACTTTCTCATGTCCAGTTGGTAGCAGCAGGGTGGATGGATGAGTGCGGGTTAAATCTCTTTCCCAAGAGGATGTGTTTAGAGCAATAGTAGTACCTACAGAAGGGTACATGTATCTGAGGTGCTGTTAATCTGTGCTATAAGTGCTGGTATGAACAAAGCAAAGATACTCAGAGATGTCTCCTGGCAGACTCTAGCTGCTATTGAGCCATTAATTCCGTATTTCTGTGCCATATTTCAGTGCCACCTTGGCAGAAGCCTGTTTATTGGGTACAAAAACAAAGATGCAGCTGATGGAGGTTGCAGAGATCCATGCAGGAGGTCCGAGGTGTGTGTTAAGCTCAGGATGACAGTCCAGTCATTTGGGTGAGGAAGAGCTTATGGTTTCAGCTCACCTGCCTCAGATCAGTGCTGAGGTGCTCTTGTACCCAAGCTACAACTCCTCCATGCTTTGGGTTTTGTGGAGTTCTGCTGGCGCTGTGGGTGTTCTGCTGAGGAAGGCAGTAAAGGTGGGAAAGGTGCCTTTCCCTGGAAGCACTGCCAAGCACTGCTGCTTTGCTGACGACTCAGTGGAGATGGAGAGGTGGGAATGATGCCTGCTGCTATACAACAACCCACACACGGTGTTTGGTTTTGGCTTTGTTTTGGTTGGTTGGTTGGTTGGTTGGTTTTTTTCCTAAATCATCTCTGCTGTTCCGTAAGGGTCCACGGCTATGGGAGCAAAGTGTTAGGATGCACCACCCCTAAAGGCCCATGTCTTTCTTGCTGCTGCTCGCTCAGTTGCTGGGCCAGAATGACTGATTTTGTTGGTAGCCACCACAGCAGAGAATTTATATGTGGCTTCCAGCAGAAGTCCTTTAGTCATAGTCAAGAAAACATTACAGCAAATTCCAGGTGCCTAACCAGGAGGTAACTTCCATTCTTCCTTCTCTTTTCTAAGCTGTTTTGACTTTCTCAGTCAGTGCCACTTAGAGCTGCCTGAGGAGAGAACAATTCGGCCTTTGTTTTTCTCTGTTCCTGAAGTTGATTTTAACATGCCTATTGCACCTAAAGTAGCTGTTGCCTTTCTGTCTCTTCTGAAGCAGAGGCAATTCGTGTGCTGGAGACATTTCTAGACACTTACTTTCAGTCACCTACAGTTTTGGAGGGGCTCAAATGACTGATGGGGAACTGACTGACACGAGGCAGTTCACTGAAGCTGGCATACCTCAGTGCCCAAATGAAAGATAATCTGATGGGAACCAAATTCAGTCAAGGCAGAGGTGATGCTGGCGGGGAGAGGTGGCCAGGCCCCTGTCATCACTGCCCTGAGAGGGGCTTGGTGCCCGAGCAAGCACGCAGCCCTAGCACATGCCTGCAATCCCGGCCATTGCTGACGAGTTTCCCCACAGCGTTGACCTCCTCCTACCCCTGTGTGCCACGGTGTGTGGAGGGGCTGCAGGGGACGGAGAGCAGTGCCCTTGGAGATAGAGCACCTGTTGAAGGCTTTCCCAGTAAGGAACATGACCTCAGGCTCTGCACAGAGGACAGGGGGCTGTGCCCGCACTGGCAGAGCATTCCTGTCCTCACAGCCAGACGCGGTGTCTAGCAGTCACTGAGCTGGGATTGCTGAATGCCCAGCTGCCCGCGGTACCTTAAATCCTCTGGCGCTGTCCCAGGGAAATAGGACTCCATTAAGGACTATGCCATGCCTTTCCTCCTTCCCTTCCCGTGGAAGCCATAGAACATTGCTCTTATCCCACACTTCAGTGAGAGCATTTGACGTCCATCCTTTGCGATGGCCTCAGGTAGGCCCCTGAGACACATCCACTACTGGCTGCTTTCTTGACCCATCTTCAAGGGTTTATCGAGGCTGCTGTGCATGTCTCCGAGAGGGATTTCTCACCACCCCTTTGGGTACTGTGCCTCAAGCTGCTGTCTTTCCTGCCTGGGCATTGTGTAGCAGCCCTGCTTTGCAGGCTGGTGTGGGGCTACCTGTGCCCTGGCACTGGTCAGCATTGAAATGCCTCGCTGCAGCCCCTGGGTATTTTCCCATACAATTCAGTTGCTTTGGTTTTGTCTGTGGCCCGTATAGCATACTGCGTGCAACTAGCGTGACCTAACAGTCTTGCTGCTGTTAAATGGGTTCTTGCCCAAATATTTCGAAGTGGTCCCTTCAGTCTGCCAGCTTCTGGGTTAGCTGTGGAGCCTGTAAGAGTGAGCATCTGCAGCCAAAGCACATTCTTACTGTTATCGCACCTAGCCATACCCTCCCACTCCTTCCCGTGCACTGGCATCAGTCTTCATCTGGCCCCTGGGTGAGTTGGCTCAGTTCACACAGCAAAATTAAGGATAATTTTCTGCCACTCCATTGGGCTAAATTGGATCATTGAAAAATCATGGGGACCAGGAAAATTGGGCAGAATTTCAAGGCTAGCGGTGGAGGGAAGGAGATGGGCAGACTCTCTTTTGCAGGAAGCCACATATTAGATCGGTCATTTGTCTCATGAAAACATGCTCTTAGACTTGTCTGAACTTGGACCCTGCTTCTTGCAGTTACAACGCACAACCATAGAATCACAGAATAGTTTGGGTTGGAAAGGACATTAAGATCATCTAGTTCCAACCCCCTGCCATGAGCAGGGATACCTCCCACTAGACCATGTCATTCAAGGGCCTGTCCAGCCTGGCCTATCATCTGTCTAACATCATCTATTTCTGTGCCACCACTAAAGTACTTTCTATGCTTCTGCATCAGGCTTTCTCCAAACAGTTGGACTGTAGCAGCAAAAGCAAGAAGCATATTGGCCTTCCCAGAGCTAGGTAGATCTTGCTCATACATGGTTGTATGAGGATAGATTCTTGGGCACTGCAAACTCAGGGTCACCTTCACGGGAGTTCAGTTCAGTGTCAAGTCTGCAGGGAACAGCTTCGGTTTTCCAGTCCTTGGTCTCCTGTCTAAGGATGGGTTGTTCTGATGGGACACTGACTTTTTCTAGTCAGTTCAGCATGATCCCACAGCAGCTGGCTTGCTTGTATCATTTGTTGATAAGGAAGAGGTAAAAGAAGCTCTTGGGTGTCTTGGTGAATGGACGACACTGGTGGTTCCAGGTCAGTTGTTGTGAGAAGACTATGAGACCCAGGATGAGCAACCAGTCCCCAACCTCCTTGCACATTCACATTGCTAACAAGGAGGAATTGAGCAAGAGTGGGAGCTTATAGACCTCTAAGCTTCATCGTGTTGCTCCAAGGCAGGAAATGAATCCTCACATGGGTACATTGGCTTTCTCCTTTTGCTTATTTATGTGTATATTGGCTTTATTTGTGTTTGTGTGGAGCTAGCAATCAGAAGCTCTAATGCAGTAGAACAGCTGTATGAAAATGAAACAAAACCCATAAATCCTCCCCAGAGATCTGCTCTCTAAGTAGAGATGGGGTTAATTTTGGTTCAAGTGTGTTCTGAAGTTAGTCTTCATAAAGAGTTAGGAGAGCAGCCTCTTGGGTTATTCAGGAACTTCCTGGACCAAAATATTCCCCACTTGCCTGAGTGGTCAGTCTGCTTCAAAATGTTTTCTCTTTCTCAGCTAGTTGAACTTGCTGCCTATAATGACTGCCCCTTCACTGTGGAAGAGTAGCTTGATCTGCAGATAGGAAGTCTTTCGGAGTCTGGAGGAGCCTATAAAGCCTTGGTGAAAAGCATGACTAAGCAGTGCCTGTCTCCATGGCCCTGTTTCTAGTACATACACTCGGGCTCTCCCGAGCTCACTTACACCTGGAAGCAGAAGCCGTGATGCCTTCTGTGGCTTCCCTGCTGGGAGAGCCCAGGAAGCATGACTGACAGCAGAAGATAAGTGATTGTCAGTCTTCTGCCCTCAGCCTTGATGAGGAGTAGCAGCACCTTGACAGTAGGGTTGTACTTGCCATACACAACTGGTGTACAAGTTGAGATTGAGAGGCTTTTGAACCTGGCAGGTGTGGAGGTTAGAAAATAGGTATGTGGGCATTCGCAATGTAGGTGTCATAGATCCGTTTCTGGGCATGATGGCAGTCCCGGGAGGATGTGGATGTGGGCATCAGCCAGAGCGTTGCCCAGCCAGAGTGTACATCAGCTGTGCTGAGCGCAGGTGTCAGTGCTGCAGTGTTACAGATAGCCATTAGTGCCTCTGGAGAGCTACTGGGGAAGAGTCACTGCATCCTTGCCTTGCCCTTATGGTGCTCACCTTCTCTTCCTGAGACTGAAGAAGGGGGCATACCCAGCCTTACCTGAGGTCAGCATTGCCCAGGGCAAGACGTGGCTAGGAGAAGGGTATCTCTGGGTTTACTTTGATGATAGCAGAGCTGATGATGCTCAGACTTATCCCTTGAAACACAGGCTAATGAGTACCACTTCCCAAGTTCCTTCAGCAGGCCATGGTTCAGCGGACGTTTAGAGTTGGGTGTCTGAGGGAGCCTGTGGCGACTTGTTAGCTGCTGCAGAAGCCAGAGGCCCCTGCACTGTGCTGCTTGGAACAGGGAGTGCTCTGGAGAGTAAAATCCTGGGGGTGTTAGAGGCCCTCCCGGCATGGACTAGCTGCAAATCCTCCCTCCTCTTGATCTCAGCCTGATTCTCTGCCCGGAGAAGCAAAGCCCCAGCGATGATTGTGCGGGTGGAGCTGCACCTCGGTCCAGAAGCCGAGCTAAATGGAAACAGCTTTGTTTTCCTAAGGCTGGAGTATCAGCAGAATTCCTGTTTATTTAGCAGGAAGTGGAAAAGGTTTGTGCCCCTGCCCCTCACCATCGGGATGAACAGCCACTGCCTCTGATTCCAGGCAGCATGAGAGGAGGGTCCTGCCACTGCCACCCGCCAAGAGCCTCCCTGTAGGAGTGCCACACATACATCTGTAACTGGCATCGAGACAAGGGAGCTGTGCTGCCCAGATGGGATGTGTGTCCTGGGAAGCAAGGCATCCTTCTTCTTCACAGAAAAGAAGCAATGACTGGGACCTGCAAAGCATTTTCCCAGTAACCCAGGCAAGGGAAAAGGACATAGCTGTGGTATAAGGTGC